>MUZC01001499.1:263680-275978 GCA_002072015.1 Radix auricularia
AGGGCTAGATGACTATAATGAGGGCTAGATAACTATAATGAGTGCTAGATAACTATAATAAGGGCTAGATGACTATAATTAGGGCTAGATGACTATAATGAGGGCTAGATGACTATAATTAGGGCTAGATGACTATAATTAGGGCTAGATAACTATAATAAGGGCTAGATGACTATAATTAGGGCTAGCTGACTATAGTGAGGGCTAGATAACTATAATAAGGGCTAGATGACTATAATTAGGGCTAGATGACTATAATGAGGGCGAGATGACTATAATTAGGGCTAGATGACTATAATTAGGGCTAGATGACTATAATGAGGGCTAGATAACTATAATGAGGGCTAGATAACTGTAATAAGGGCTAGATGACTATAATTAGGGCTAGATGACTATAATGAGGGCTAGATAACTATAATAAGGGCTAGATGACTATAATGAGGGCTAGATGACTATATTTAGGGCTAGATAACTATAATAAGGGCTAGATGACTATAATTAGGGCTAGATGAATGAGGGCTAGATTACTATAATGAGGGCTAGATAACTATAATAAGGGCTAGATAACTATAATAAGGGCTTGAACTTGAACTATCCCCTAACCCGACGTTGGGTCGTTGGGGCACCATTTTGAGCTGCGCACTAACTCATGCCAAGTGTCACGGTTCAGAGCTGCCTTCTGGGAATCGCTAAATGAAAGGCCGGTCCACTCTTTGATGTTGTCCTCCCAACTCTTCCTTGGTCAACCTCTTTTCCTTCTTCCCTGGACTGTGCCTTGCAATATCGTCTTTGAGAGACCTCCAGATCTTGACACGTGTCCGTACCATCGTAGTTTCCTCTTTTTAATTGAGGTGAGAAGGTCCTCGTAAGGGCCAATGACAGCACTTATTTTGTCGCGGACCGCTTTGTTCGTGATGTGCGCCGTGTAGGAGATGTTTTAAAACCTTTCGAAAACATCTCATCTCAAGCGCACTAATTCTTTTTTGGAGGTCTGTGGTGAGCGTCCAAGCCTCACAACCATAGAGGAAGACTGACATCGCCAGAGAGCGCATTAGTCGAATCTTTGATCTCATGGAGAGCTTCTTGCTTTGCCAGATGTTTTTCAGTTTGCTTAGTGCTGCAGTTGTTTGGGCCGTTCTGGCAAGAATTTCTGGTTTTGAGTCTTCATCGGATATTACAGCCCCTAGATATTTGAAGGTAGGGACCTCCTCGAGTTTTTGACCGTTTATTCGTATTTCACTTGTGAAATTCTTATTTGCCATGACCTTGGTCTTTTCTGCATTAATTTCCATGCCATAGGCCTTCGACGTCTTCTCTAGCTTTGCAAGGAATTCTTTTAGTTCGTCCTCGCTGCCAGCTAGGCCGTCTATGTCATCGGCGAAGCGTAAGTTAGTTATGATCCTTCCTCCGATGCTGACCGTTCCGACATGGTCTTCGAGCACATCAGTCATAATTCTTTCTAGGAAGAGGTTTAAGAGGATGGGGGAGAGTAAACACCCTTGTCTAACACCAACAGTGGTCTTGAACCAATCTCCCAGCTTGCTGTAATAAGGGCTAGATGACTATAATTAGGGCTAGATGACTATAATGAGGGCTAGATAACTATAATAAGGGCTAGATGACTATAATTAGGGCTAGATGACTATAATGAGGGCTAGATGACTATAATTAGGGCTAGATGGCTATTATTAGGGCTTGATGACTATAATGAGGGCTAGATGACTATATTGAGGGCTAAATGACTATAATGAGGGCTAGATGACTATAATTAGAGCTAGATTACTATAATTAGGGCTAGATGACTATAATGAGGGCTAGATGACTATAATGAGGGCTATATGACTATATTGAGGGCTATATGACTATAATGAGGGCTAGATGTCTATAATGAGGGCTAGATGACTATAATGAGAGCTAGATGACTATATTCAGAGCTAGATGACTATAATGAGGGATAGTTGACTATAATGAGAGCTAGATGACTATAATGAGGGCTAGATGACTATAATGAGAGCTAGATGACTATATTGAGGGCTAGATGACTATAATGAGGGCTAGATGACTATAATGAGAGCTAGATGACTATATTGAGGGCTAGATGACAATTATTAGGGCTAGATGACTATAATGAGGGCTAGATGACTGTAATGAGGGCTAGATTACTATAATGAGGTCTTGTAGATGTGCGGATATTCTAGAAGCACATTTAGAGATGTTGGACAAAAATGTAAAGGTATCAACTCTTGTACTGATATGGAAGAAGTACTTCAGCGATCATAACACAACTACTACTCAAGCTCGTAAATGAAAGAATTTTTTTGTTGAAAAATACATTTCTATTTCAGTACAGAAAGTCCAAATTTGTTTATTTGATTTTGTAAATCATAGCTGCTATCATAAAAGTTAGAAATTCTGTTACACATCTTTATAAAAAAAAGTCGCTATTGTTTTGCCGATTTCGAAACTTAAGTACATTCAAGGTCAAATATTATAACGTCTTTCAAAAATGTTACCAACAAACAAACAAAAATACTTTTTGTAGGTTTAGAGAAGGTACTTTTGTGACTTTTTTTTTTACCATGTGAAGCTCTAGAGTACTCTAGACTGAGATACATTAAGAAAGATTCAAGTAATACCTTAAAAAAAATTAACCTTGATTACAAAATTAAATAATGCATTTAGAGTTGGATCAATCTATAATTTAGAGGGTTTTTTTTTTATAACAGACATAAAATATTTGGATCAAGCTATAAATTTATTTTAATCGTTTACCGTGAGTGTGATGCAAAAACTCTTCACATTATTATTTAAAAATAATGTCATGATGCATGTACAGTTTAACTTTTTCTTTTACACATCGTTTGGTCTAGTTAACAAAACAATTAAAATTATTAAAAGTTAACATCTTTCGTCGTGATTTGCCATCAGTCTCAAAAATACCCAAAATGTACAAGGGAAAGACAGTGCCACTCTCCCTGCTCATTAGAACCTACAACTTTGAAGATGAGATGCTTTTAATTTTTAAAAATTGTTTATTATTTTCTTTTTAAAAAAACATACTAGAAACTGCTTAAAATTAAAATGATTATGTATTTTTTTAACTGTTAAAAAAAAAGAAAGAAACAGTTGGCGCTGAATGAGTCACCAAGAGCCTTTATATACCTGAAAGTTGCTGGAGAGACTGGCTCAAGAGAGGGATGCCTGGAGGACTCTTGTCGTCACTGTTCCAAAATACCCCCCCTCCCTTACACAAAGCCCACCCACGTCGGTTTTCATTTAAAATAAAATCTAGTGAGAAAATATTTTCTTCCAGATTTGAATTCATTTTCATGTTACCATATCTGTAAAATAAATTACCCCCCCCCCCAAATTAATCCACCGCAACAACATTTCAACAAGATACAAAAAGATATCTCACTAATAAATTAAATAAAAAAAAATTAATTACTGTTAGAGCAAAACACGATTATTTATAAACAATTTTCTTGATCATCAATATTTTAAATTAACAAAAATATATTAAAAAAAACCCAAAAAACTTGACCCTGGCCTTCGTTATTCAGTTTAGATTTTTTATTTTTTATGTGACCCTGACCTTGAAAATTTGTCTCTAGGGGTTAGCGCCCCTTTTGCTTTGAACTTATGATCCGGTGGCTAAGCTCATGATTGTTGAATTCAAATAATCATACACACATGCCAGTAGTAGATCTACAAGTGCAATATAACTTCTGAGACATAAACTTTAATTCAATCATAATTTATAATGTAAATCAATTAATGGGCGATTTATTTTAGCCAAAGAGAATTTATTTTGAAACAAAGTCTTTTATATTGATTGACTGCGGCTCCTCGTGCTGCTGCTCAACATTTAAATAAACATCTCACCACACTCATTCCTTAATGTGTTATTAAATACAGGCTAAACGAGTTTTCATTAGCGCTCTTTCTTAAGTCTTTCTATTTTTTAACCTTTCTCAAAAGATTAAGTTTTTTGGAACATTTGGCGTGGCTTGGCTTAGAAAGAAAAGCGTAGAATCTACATTGTTATTGAATTGTTAAAGACAATTTACCATGAAATTTTATTTCAAGAGTTAATTTTTGGGGGTCGAAAATATCTGTAATGTTTCATGAACACCGGAAATATTTGGAGAAGATGAAACAAAGTGAAGCTAAATAATTAATTAATTTAGCTCATATAAAACTAAAGAGCTAGCAAATAAACTTTTTAAAACTGGCAACTAAGGATGTTATACAAACTAAGTTTGGAATAATTTCAACTTTTATGATTTCAATAAAATAAGAAATTAAAAATAATTGACCAAATGTGCACTGACCACTTACATCCTAAATGTGGACAGGCGCCAAGTGTCCTGAGCCAAATTTTCAAATAATATTTCTCAGGCAATATTCTAGAAACATCGCCCCCCCCCCTTTTTTTTTCCGGGAACGAATAGCAAGGGGGACAATTACGGGGTGGTCCTCTCTGATCATTTAAATATTATAAACGTTTTGAAAAAAAATAGATTAACGGCTTTGTGTAACATATTTCCTTGCTTTGTCGTTCAAAGAAGACAGCAATGGGAAACCAAAATGCACACACACAAAAAGTAAATGAAAACAAACAAACAAACAAATAAATAAACACAGAAAGAAAAATAACAAATAGAGAGGCTGAGAAGATGGCACAATGAGACAAGCTTCCTCTTCTTTTCTTTAATACCATTTTTGCTTTAATACCATTTCTACAAATTAATGTGTGTAATGCCATGGCGAATGAAGCTGCGTTAGATGGAATTCACATTTATTGATGGCAATATAAAGTTTCCATAATTTTTTAAATGTATAAATGCTGGTCTCTTGTTTAAAGACAGATATACAACTTACTAAACATAAATATAATATTTAAATATTTAGTGGTAATGATTTATTTTAAAATGTGAGTTAGTCTTCATTTCAATACACTCTTTAAAGCATTGTATTTAAAATACGAGTAAAACATATCTTTGACAATTTGGTCAACAAGTTTTTGACGATCTTTCT
This sequence comes from Radix auricularia, assembly GCA_002072015.1. Lineage (NCBI taxonomy): Eukaryota > Metazoa > Mollusca > Gastropoda > Lymnaeidae > Radix > Radix auricularia. The sequence goes on from MUZC01001499.1 coordinate 268,721, forward strand.
TATCCCGAAGACGTCTATGAGTTTGCCCAGATAAGGCATCAGCTGCTATTTTCTCATCTTATCTCCGGGGACTGACTCAATGCCAATAAAGTTGCAAGTTACTTGGTGTCTATCATAGAAGTGCTGTCATTAAATCAGGTACGTTGTGTTTCAACTGGGAATTATATTGAGCATTGAAAATAATTAGTCTTTATGGTATGAATCTAAAGCAAACTATGTTGAAATAAGCTATTAGGAATTAATATCGACGCAAAACTCGAGTAGAAAGTAATATAACATATTTTTTGATTAAAACGATTGGATTGAAACATATTTACAGTTCAATTATAGATAATAAATGAGAAATGTGTTTCACTTTATGTGGGGAGTATTTTGTTTTTATACCTGAATCAAATGATGCGGCACTGCAATAATAGCTTTGAGTAAAATTCAAATTCTCTTTTATAAATTTAAAGTGACAACTCTGTCAGGATTCAAACGTAACCATCTACATGACGGGCGCATGAAATGATTTGGACAAAAATCTGTATCAACATAGTTAAATCTAATCTAATACATTTGGTGTGTTTGGAATTGACTGATTTTAGGTCTTAGTTAACAATTTAAAAAAATAAGTGTAATAATTATCTCTCTAATTAATATTAATCAATTGTATACATTTAGATTATTATAGTTCTTCTTTCTTTCTTTCTTTCTTTTTCTAAATATTTTTTCACATTATGATTTTTTTTCAATATAACTCTATATACATAATATATAATTGTAAGGAACAAAAAAACTTTCATGAGATTTTTTTAATTTAAACTGTTTTAAATCATTTTAGGAACATTTTGTCGGGCTAATAAATCATTGAAAAAAGTCAATAATCTTGGTGATATGAAAATTAAAAATTGGACCTAAATGTAAAAGAATATCTAAAGAACAGAAGGAATAGCAATAAATGATTTCAATCTTAAATCGTTGACTTTTCACGGCTGCGGAATTTACCAGGAAACAGGGGCGTAGCTATGGTAGGGGGAGTGAGGGTCCCAATTTGAGGGTTCCCTGTACCCCCACTTGAGTACCCTAAATTAGAGTCAGAAAATTTTGAAATTAAATAATAGTCACCGCCATGTATGTAGGACCCCAAAGGGAGGTTAAGTCCCACCCCGGTCTCCAAACCCCTACTAATTCCTAATTACGCCACTGCTAGGAACATAGTTTCTTTACAATTTTAAGTTACAACGGTTTCGTGATTTTATGGGTGTTTACACAAACATATGCTCGTATTCGCTAAGTCAAAGCCTGACACTGTTTTAGAGCTCTTGTAATAAAACTTACTGTATGAATGAACGAACTTGTTTATTTCAATAGTTTAATCCAGTGGTGGCGAACCTTTTGTGGCCCGCGTTTCCAAAATTCCAACCGAAACCCATTTATTACTAGCAAAGTGTCAACACTATAATGAAATCCGAAGATAGGGGTTAATTTAGCTGGTATGATTAAGGAAGTAATATTTTGGCCGCGTGCCCACTGATGAGGCACAGTGTGCCGACTGTGGCACGCGTGCCATAGTTTCGTCACCACTAGTTTAATCTCAACACTTGTATTTGTCCCACAGCTAAAAATGTTCAGAAGTGTGTTATCTGTCATTGTGATTGGCTCCCTTGTGTCGAGCGGAGTACTTGCCAACAAATACCTGGCTAAGAAGCAGGTTGCCTGTGGGGCTGATGAGTTCGCGTGTAACAATCATGCCTGCATAGGAGGTAGGTCATCTTGTCATGTTTCTGTGTTATATTTAATTAAGACTAGCAACAAAGCCCGTCAAGGACGTTCCACTTTCGTTTCGGTGGCTTGTTGTCTAGAAGTAACAGTAGTGATTAGCAGGAGTGACACACTTCAAGATGGGAACACAGAACTGAATGATGACAAAAATACTGCACCAAAAATAACTCGTTTTGAACGTGCACGTAAATTTGTTCAATATGTAAATGAGATTTAATTTTTCTCTGCTATGGATTGGCTGTAGGAGTCTGTAGGATCTTGAGGGACCAATCGCTATCGAGGACCGGACATATAAATGCTTTTTTATTATTATAGATGGGCTTTCTATGGGCATTTCCAGATGGTGATGTCGTTCAGTCCTTAGTCTCCGATCTGATGCACACTTGCTCAGATCATTACGTTTAAATGCAGGTTCTGTTTTGATGCTGTTCGGTCTATTAGTCCATTTCTATTTTGTCGTTAAAGAAACTTTAATAAAAATCAATCTTATAGACGTAACTTGTTTGGCTTTTGTCAGATGTAGTTTAATGGCACACTTGAAAAAAAAAATTAATTAAAATGAATTATATCGAGAAACGACTTATAAACAGGATTTAATGAATTAGAGCATGGTGAAATATTTCTTTAATGTAACATTCCTATATTGAGAAAAAAAAAGGAAATTGACATTATTAAATTGATCAATTTAAAATTTATCTCTCTTCGACAATTTATTATTTACTTAAAATTCTGACTTTTTTGTTGTTATGATCTTAGTTGCAACAAACTTAAAGACATTTCTAAATGACCATCTACGTTTTAGTGTTTACTTCAAAACAAGAAGGTATTTGTAAAGAAAAACATTTTCTTTAGTTAATTTCACGTCCATTATGTAAGTGTTTTTATTTGAATAGTTTGGAAGTTTAAAAAGTTTTATGCATAGTCTATTATTGTTTTGCTTAGGTCAAAAATAATAAAGATATTTCGTAAGTGTAAAGTTTAAGGACAGTTAATCCCTTGAGATTTTTATCTTGACAGAACATGTCGTTTTTAAAAGTGGGCACAGCAGTCATTTGTTTATAGATTCAACAACAAAATTACAATACATTCGTAAATAATGTCGTGCATAAGTAAAATAAAGAAAATGATAGTTTTTGTTCCCAGGGATGAGTTTAAAGCAAATGACATATACATTTCAGAATATTTGTTATCAGAATATTAAACAAAATTTGATATGTATAGTTGTAAAGACATGCATTTACAATAATTCAACTTAGAACGGAACAAGAAATAAAAAAAGAAAGGGTTTATATTAGGGTTGCGGAAATTAACGATTAATTTTTCGATTTATCTGTAAATATTTTTATCGATTAAAATTATTGTAATCGATAAAATAGCGAGTAAGGAAGAGGTTTACCGTTTGAACATTGTTTTCGATTTATTAATAAATAATTAATTATAATAATTTATAATAATTTACTTTTTTACGTACAAACTTCTCCATTGAAAAAAAAAAGATTTTTTAAAGTGTAAACTTTAAATTAAGCTGTTTTTATAAGGAAAATTACAAAAAAATTAAACAATGTTTTTACTTAAAATTAACAATAACAAAATTTAAATTTATTGACATTATATTGAACAATATATATTCAAATAAATTTGCCAGTTTTTGTTACTTCCCTGGAAATTTTCAGTTTGATGACGCCATAGAGCTTATTTTTAGCTTTAATAAAAATTATCGATTAATTATTCGGTAATTCTTCAAAAATTAAAAATTAAATTAAAATTAATCGATAACAGCCCAAGTTTATATTAAAAATAAATATTTATGCCCTTTTATTAGAATTCGTTATTTGCTTGTCATTGAGTCGCTAACCACCTGATTCCCTTCAGTCGCTAACCACCTGATTCCCTTCAATCACTAACCATCTGATTCCCTTCAGTCACTAACCATCTGATTCCCTTCAGTCGCTAACCATCTGATTCCCTTCAGTCGCTAACCATCTGATTCCCTTTCAGTCACTAACCATCTGATTCCCTTCAGTCACTAACCATCTGATTCCCTTCAATCACTAACCATCTGATTCCCTTCAATCACTAACCATCTGATTCCCTTCAGTCGCTAACCATCTGATTCCCTTCAATCACTAACCATCTGATTCCCTTCAATCACTAACCATCTGATTCCCTTCAATCACTAATCATCTGATTCCCTTCAATCACTAACCATCTGATTCCCTTCAGTCACTAACCATCTGATTCCCTTCAGTCACTAACCATCTGATTCCCTTCAGTCACTAACCACCTGATTCCCTTTAGTCGCTAACCACCTGATTCCCTTCAGTCACTAACCATCTGATTCCCTTTAGTCACTAACCACCTGATTACTTTCAGTCACTAACCACCTGATTCCCTTCAGTCACTAACCATCTGATTCTTTTCAGTCACTAACCATCTGATTCCCTTTAGTCACTAACCACCTGATTCCCTTTAGTCACTAACCACCTGATTCCCTTCAGTCACTAACCACCTGATTCCCTTTAGTCACTAACCACCTGATTCCCTTCAGTCACTAACCATCTGATTCCCTTCAGTCACTAACCACCTGATTCCCTTCAGTCACTAACCATCTGATTCCCTTTAGTCACTAACCACCTGATTCCCTTTAGTCGCTAACCATCTGATTCCCTTCAGTCACTAACCACCTGATTCCCTTCAGTCACTAACCACCTGATTCCCTTCAGTCACTAATCATCTGATTCCCTTCAATCACTAACCATCTGATTCCCTTCAATCACTAACCATCTGATTCCCTTCAATCACTAACCATCTGATTCCCTTCAGTCACTAACCATCTGATTCCCTTCAATCACTAACCATCTGATTCCCTCCAGCTGACAGGGTCTGTGACACACACAGAGACTGCCCAACAGGAGAAGACGAACAACAGAACTGTCCAACCGACTGCTCAGGTCCACATCAGTTCAAGTGTGACGGAACCAAGTGTTTTGGTGTCATCGACAGGTGAGTGTCCCATTTAGTGTCATCGACAGGTGAGTTTTCCATTCAGTGTCATCGACAGTTGAGTGTTCCATTCAGTGTCAGCGACAGGTGAGTGTCCCTTTCAGTGGAGTGGCTGAAAAGTTGGACATATATCATTGACATCAAGTTCTTATGAGCGACTCCCAGGATAAGACAAAAAAAAATAAAAAAAAAATAAAAAAATCATAAAAACAATTATGTAGGAAGATCATCTTTAATTTTAAATAAAAACCACTACATTAAAGAATCTTCTTTAAAAAATTCAAAATACCTAGATTTGGTAAGAAGTTTATAAAACCATCGAATTATGGAAATATTAAAGAAAATGTAAAGCAGCTTGATAATATCTGATTGCAAATTTCTACACAAATAGATTTCGTTAGTTAGAATTTTTTAAAATAAAATACGATACATTAGATGGGTTCAAAAACACAGTGGTCCCCAACCCCCTGGCCGTGGACCGGTACCGGTCCGTGTATCAAGTGCTACCGGGCCGCCAAAGGAACATTAAATTATTTGCATTTTATTTACAGTGGTGTATTTCTCTCGGTTTGTGCGTCTTTCCATAGACTTTAAACAAGCTCAGAGGTCTCATTGAATCAACGTTCTATAATAAAATTTAAAATCATCTATATTTAATGTTTTGATTTGAATTTATTTTATTTGTACGACAGGTTTCAATAATATTAAATTAAAAACTATAATATCAAAAAAGTCTAAAGTATATTTGAAAACGACCAAAGCCTCCTATAGCGTCACCTCTCCCCCACTCTTCCCTCAGCGGGCCGCAAAAAAATTATAAAACCTTGACCGGGATTTAAAAAAGGTTGGGGACCACTGGAATAACATATTAAACAACTAGATGTGATTAGTTTAAAGTTCAGTAAAAATTTTGTGTAATTCGTTGGCTTGTTTTTAAATATTTTAAATAAAGTTATAATGTAATAAAAGATTAAAGGAACTTTTTAAAGACATTATTTCCAATTCCGTGACTCCTATTACTCCTAGTAGATTTCCATCTTCAAACAAATATACTTTATTAAAATCGAGAAATTTTAATAACACATAAGCTTTACCTTAGAATTTCGATTATAGAAATTAAAGTTTGCAAAAAAAAAATCCATATATAACTACAGTATCGACTGCAATAATGGGATTTTACGTAAAACACTAAACATTCTTAAATGTTTGATGTAGATCTATGTCTTCTTCTATTGCACAATTTAACTAAAAGTTCTAATTGTTAATGTTTTTGTTATTTTTACAAATTCATCTCGATAACTTTAAAAAAAAAAAATACGCACGGCAGATGTGACGGCTACTATGACTGTCATGACTTCACTGACGAGGCTGACTGCGCGGGCTTCGAGTGCACCTCTGGCCGTGTCCGCTGCGAGACGTCCCACGCCTGCATCCTGGAGTCCTGGAAGTGCGACAACGAGATCGACTGCGAGGACCAGTCCGACGAAAAGGGCTGCGTGACCGGAAGCTGCTCCCCCACCCAGTGGCTCTGCGCCGACCAGTCGCGGTGCATCCCCAAGGACTACCTCTGCGACGGCGACAACGACTGCCACACTGACCACAGTGACGAGATCGGCTGCTCCTGCACGGCCACCCAGTTCAAGTGCCCGCACGGACCCTGCATCCCGGGTTCCTACAAGTGCGACGGTGACAACGACTGTGGAGATTTCAGCGACGAGGCTGGCTGCCCCGACCTCCCGCCAAACGTGTGCCGCGACGTGCTGACCTACGAGGACTGCCACCGCATGAACCAGACGACTCACCCGGTCTGTCTGATCCCTGCTGACGGAAACAAATTCTGCAGGAAGTACTGTGGCTTCTGCACGTAATTCTTTTGTTGTTGTTTTTAAACTCACGAATAATATTAATCTGTGTGATGTATTAGAGAAAAAGATCAATACTTCTCTAAAGCAGCGATAAGCGCATGCGATCTTTCAGTAATAAATATTTTCACATTAGTCTTTCAAATAACATGTTAAAATATCATTTTGAACTCCATCTAGAGTTAGAGTTTTTTTTTTAAATTTAAACACTTAGAATATAATTATAACACTCTTGTTTTCGGGTTTTGTTGAAATAAAGCTAATAACAGACGGGGACACTTAGAAAGATGATATAGAAATAAAAAGAAACATCCGGTATAGAAAAATTCAGCTAATTTTCAATAACCCGTGTTTGCTGATTAAAAATATGAAGTTTAATTTTCTACGAATAAATATAATGTTTTCATTATTGACTTGCCTTTAATAAACATATATGTAGACTCTAATTACGGACTCTGTGTTGCTTTACTTCCTTTAAAAATTCATATTGGGGCTTTTCAAGACGTTTGGGATGTCAAAAGCATCCTATGAACTATAAATCTTAAAGGTGCGCTCGAGAAAAAACAGAATTATGTCATGACAACATTTAAAACAAAGAAAACTATACTCCTCCCCCCCACAACCCCCCC
>MUZC01001499.1:275986-322492 GCA_002072015.1 Radix auricularia
ACCCCCCCCCCCCCCAAAAAAAAAAAATTAACTACAAAAAACAAAACAAGTAAAAAAATTCAAGAACTATTGTTACCGTGTTTTAAAAGAATTAATGAGAAATTAAATCTACTCTCAAACTATTTCGTATGACGGACCGGCAGGAATATTTCCCATTGATCCACGGATCGGTGCGCTATTTTCCCTGTACTGACAAGTTAGCAAACGAGCCCCTACATGGCCTAACACAAGATTAAGTATGAATTCAGTTTGTTTTATGCTCCATGTCATCGAACAGTTTTGAAAAAAGTAACAAACTTAAGCCTTGATTACTAAACGCTCATTTATGTCAGTTTTCATTTAGTATAAAATGTGTTAATGGCAGCCATCGTTTTTGTGTCAACTTAAAAAAAGATATTACTTTAATAAATTTATATCCCGAATTAAGTTAACGTTTTATTAAAGAAAACATAAATTTTAATATAAACAGTCATATTTTTTTATTTTAAAAAAAAATGAGTAATTATAGTAATTACATGTGTAATTTTATGCTCAAAGTTTAATTGAAACTAATGCCAGAGGTGAGCCTACTTATTTTTTGCAAGTTTGTTAAGTTTTGGCTCTGTTGATGACAGTGCTTCACGCCTTTGAGAGCGAGCACTCATACTGTTCCTGCGCTTTGTCTTAATACTATTCATTGGTGAAAACCAGTCTCACAGAGGTAAGATGATGAAAATTGAAGAAGAGCCTTGATAGCAATGTCGGCCAGTTCAGGAAATTCTTCACCTACGTTAATCCTAAAGAATGCAAGAGAGGTGATAGTTTCAAGAGAGGTCAGAGGTCATAGTTCCGAAATTCATTTTTAAACCTTCATGTACATCTAACTCCTGCAGTTTATCTTCAAAAGTTACAGAAAAGTCAACCTTGGAAGTAATAAAAGGATTGATTATACACCCAGTACCTTATACAACCAGTACCTTATAAACCCAGTACCCTATACACCCAGTATTTTATACACCTAGTATCTTATACACCCAGATCTTATACACCCTGAGGGCGCGGTGGTCTAAGTGTCAGTGCGCTGCGGCACCAAAATTCTAAAATAAAATAAAAAAATCGGTCACGGGTTCGAATCCTGGTGCTGGCACCCCTACGGGTAGATGATGCTCGTTAAAACCTTGGCTGGTAGTTCATCTAGGAGAAGGAAACTCCGAATACAAATCCCCCGCTGCCTTGCGGCTGTACCTGCCTTGCGGGAAAGACTAAGAGACTAAGGGAGTAAACCCTGAAAGAAAATCAGGAAATGGAGCACCTACAGGTGGTCTATACATAAGACTTATGTACATACCGGCAGCTGATTCTCCATAATACCCGCCCAGGCTTGCATCACAAGGTGTTGACAAAACATGGGAAGCAGCAGTTACCGGTTATAAGCCAAGGCTCAATTGACGTAGAGCGAGGCGCCAGGGGCTGCTTCCGACGGTGGGAGAGACAACCAATGTCTCACTGGACAGCTACCGCCCGCTTCAAAATGGGCAGCCCCCAGTCAAATAGGTGCTATCCCGTCATGGCCTGCCTTCTCCACTGGGTGCGTGGAGATTAGAGTACCACTCAACAAGTGGGCCACTAAGCCCTGCACCAAGAAATACGAAAAAGAAAAAGAAGACCCCAGCTCTTCAAATCGCTAGCTGGAACGTAAGGACTATGTGTCCCGGAATAATCGATAGAGAACTTAAAAGGCTAGAAATTGACATAGCATGCCTTCAGGAGACCAGGCTCCCAGACAACGGTTCACTCAAAGAGGCCAATTACACCTTCTTCTGGCAAGGCAGACCAAAAGACGAACCTAGACAGCATGGTGTGGGTTTCGCTGTTAAGAACTCTCTTCTACCATCCATTGAACCCCCGTCATCAGGCATGGAGAGGATCCTCACTCTAAGACTCAGAACAACTGCGGGCCCAGCAATTAGTGTGTATGCCCCAACACTCTATTCAACTCCGGAAGAGAAGGACCAGTTCTATGGAGCGTTAGACCAGGTAATAGCCAGCATCCACAAAGACGAGGCAATCTATCTCCTATGAGATTTCAATGCTAGAGTGGGGAGCGACCACGAAGCCTGGCCCACCTGCCTTGGACTCTTTGGAAGAGGAAAGTTAAATGAAAAAGGCTTCTGGAATTGTGCTGCTCACGAGGCTTGTGTGTGACCAACACTTTCTTCAAGTGCAAGGATATACATCAAGTATCTTGGAGACACCCTCGATCCAACCAATGGCACCAGCTGGACCTCATTATCACCAGGCGTGCACAACTAGCTAGCGTCCTACTCACTCGCAGCGATCACAGTGCCGACTGCGATAACGCAATTGTTCACAGACAAGGTGAAGGTGACTACAAATGGACGCATCTGAGAGACACAATCTATACATCCGCAAAACAAGCGTTTGGCACAAAATCTCACAAAAACACTGACTGGCTTGATGAACATTGGGACGAGATGAAACTTGTCACTGAAGCAAAAAGGAAAGCTCTTATGGCTTACAAGGAAAAGCCTACACCCGACAGGTTGCATGCCTTAAAAACATCCAAGTCACTTGCCCAAAAGGTTGCACGTAAATGTGTCAATACCTACTGGCTTAAGCTCTGTTCCAGTATACAATCAGCTGCAGACATGGGCAATGCAAAAGTCATGTAAGAAAACATTGGCCCCTTGACGTCAAAAGTTGCTCCCCTAAAGTCCAAAAGTGGAGAACTTATTCAAGACCAGACAGCACAGCTAAAACGGTGGGTTGAGCATTATCTGGAATTGTATTCAAGAGTTACCACAGTCTCCAGCACCGCTCTAGATGACATCCCAAATATGCCACTCATGGAAGAACGTGATGTCGTGCCCACACAGGAAGAGCTGAGCAAAGCAATTGACAGCCTAGCTTGTGGAAAAGCACCTGGGAATGATGGAATACCACCAGAGGTTCTAAAGAGTGGCAAGACAGCTTTACTCCAACCATTGCACGAGATTCTGTCCCTCTGCTGGGAACAGGGCTACATTCCCCAAGACCTAAAGGATGCAAATATATTGACACTATATAAAAACAAAGGTGATAGGAGTGATTTCAATAACTATCGCGGAATTTCACTCCTTAGTATTGTAGGAAAGACCTTTGCCCGCGTTATACTATCACGTTTACAGAGCCTAGCATCCCACGTCTATCCAGAATCTCAGTGCGGTTTCCGGTCCGGTCGGTCTACCATAGATATGGTGTTCTCCATACGACTGCTCCAGGAAAAATGCAGAGAGCAGCAGATGCCACTATACTTTGCCTTTGTGGACCTTACAAATGCCTTCGACTTCGTCAGTCGCATCGGGCTATTCCAAATACTGGCAAAAATCGGCTGTCCCCCTCACCTACTTGCCATCATCAGACAGTTCCATGAAAATATGCTTGGCACAGTGCAGTTCCATGGAGCTAAGTCAGAGGCCTTCCCTGTCAGCAGCGGAGTTAAACAAGGTTGTGTAGTCGCACCAACACTCTTCGCAATATTCTTCTCTGTACTTCTTCGATACGCATTCAAGGATAGCAGTGAGGGAATCTGGTTACATACCTGAGCTGATGGAGGACTTTTCAACATTGCCCTCCTCCGAGCCAAGACCAAAACGACAGATGTCCTAATTCGAGAACTACTATTTTCGGATGATGCGGTACTAACAGCACACACAGAATCTGGTTTGCAACAACTCGTGTCAAGCTTCTCCAATGCCAGCAAAGAATGTGGTCTGCAAATCAGCTTGAAAAATACAAACATCATGGCCCAAGACACTCGACCTCCTCCTACCATATATATCGATAATGAAAACTTGGAGGTTGTGGACAGCTTCACCTACTTGGGGTCCAAGGTCTCCAATACACTGTCTATTGAAGAAGAAATAAACAGCAGAATTGGCAAGGCAGCTGCAACAATGGCTAAACTAAATAAGCGGGTCTGGCAAAACACCAAGCTAACGGAGAAAACCAAACTGTGCGTCTATCGTGCCTGTGTCATCAGTACACTACTATATGGGAGCGAGACATGGACCACTTATACATCACAAGAGCGCAAGATTAGCCGCTTCCATTTGAGATGCCTGCGTCGCATCCTTGGTATTAAATGGCAAGACAAAGTGCCTAATAGTGAGGTCCTAACGCGTGCCCATACCCAAAGCATGTTCTCAATTCTTAGTGAAAGACGCCTTATATGGCTAGGACATGTCAAAAGAATGAGCCCCGGCCGCATCCCGAAGGACCTCCTATATGGTGAACTTGCTTCAGGAAAGAGGAAAACAGGTCGCCCACGCTTGCGATTTAAAGATGTCTGTCAAAGGGACATGAAAGCAGCCAAACTAAATACAAGTGACTGGAAGTGTAAGGCAGAAGACCGATCTACGTGGCGCACAGCTGTCAATGAGGGCGTCATAGTAGCCGAGGAGCGAAGAATGAAGGAGGCTGCAGACAGAAGAGCTAAGAGAAAGGCCAAAACATTTGGAAGCACATTACTCGTGTGTAAAAACTGTGGTAAAGACTGTCACTCAAGGATAGCACTGCACAGCCACTCGAGAAAATGCTACCCAACGGTGATGCACCATCGTTTCGCGAGATGTAAGGATTCCGATATCTTATATACCCAGTACCTTATACACCGAGTACCTTATACACCCAGTACCCTATACGCACAGAACCTTATACACCCAGAACCTTATACACCCAGTACCTTATACACCCAGTACCTTATACACCCAGTACCTTATACACCAAGTATCTTATACACCAAGTATCTTATACACCCAGTACCTTATACACCAAGTACCTTATACACCCAGTACCTTATACACCTAGTACCTTATACACCCAGTACCTTATACACCCAGTACCTTATACACCCAGTACCTTCTACACCCAGTACCTTATACACCCAGTACCCTATACGCACAGAACCTTATACACCCAGTACCTTATACACCCAGTACCTTATACACCCAGTACCTTATACACCCAGTACCTTATACACCCAGTACCCACCCAGTACCTTATACACCCAGTACCTTATACACCCAGTACCTTATACACCCAGTACCTTATACACCCAGTACCTTATACACCCAGAACCTTTCCATGTGATATCTTCTGTCAGAAAGTAAAACTTAAAATGGTCTATTAATTTTCTTAACTGTTCAAAGATGACTTTCTGTAGAGATGGCCAATAAAACAACTCTTCGTCTGCATAGTAAATAATGATGACATCCTTCTTGCTCATTAAAATGGAAAAGATATGAGTCAGATAAGGAAACTATGCTGTTCAATTCGCATTTCGAAATAATTAAGACCAATCCCCATTTTCTCCAGTTGAAACTGGTCGAGCTCTTTTCAGAATTAAAAAAATCTCGAGAATACTTTGCCTCGTAAAAAAAACAACGCACATCAGCATGCAGACGAGCTGTTTGCATTCCGCACCCATTTCGTCAAATTATGCAGCTAATGGAATTCTAAGCATTTGCTATGACACCGTACACAACTCTGACAACTTTGCTGAGCACGTTGTTTAGTTCTGTTGACATTTGCTTGGTGGCTAAACGTTCATGGTAACTAAAAGAGTGGGTTAACTTACATTCTGGTGCTAATTCCTTAATCTTGATGACAACACCGAAACGCCACCCAGACATGGCCACAGCGCCACGCAGACATGGCCACAGCGCCACCCAGACATGGCCACAGCGCCACGCAGACATGGCCACAGCGCCACCCAGACATGGCCACAGCGCCACCAAGACATGGCCACAGCGCCACCAAGACATGGCCACAGCGCCACCCAGACATGGCCACAGCGCCACCCAGGCATGGCCCCAGCGCCACCCAGGCATGGCCACAGCGCCACCTAGACATGGCCACAGCGTCATCCATACACACAATTACACAATATTTAAATTCTTGCTGACATTTGCCCAACAATGTAATCGTGAAAGGCCTTGAATATTTCAGAACTAGTTGTATTTGTTTGCAGTTGTTTGTATTTTTTACATTTGTTTGTATTTGTTTGTATTTGTTTGTTATGATGTTGAAAAGAAATACTCTGGCACCAAGTCATCCTTATATTGACATCGTTCACAAACCATCAGGATTTCCAAATAGACTGACGGACATCCAACAGGAGAGCCGGCAATGAGATCACAGGCGCTTTCACACATTGATACATTCTCTGGTTGGTTCTCAAACTTAAAGAAAGCTTAATAATTATACTTTGTATTTCTTTTCCATTTCTTGATAACATCCGCGGACCGGCGGCTGATGGCCCACGGACCGGCTTCTGATAGCCCACGGACCGGCGGCTGATGGCCCACGGGCCGGCACCAGTCCGCGGACCACCACTTTCAGAATCACTGCTCTAAGTAACTATTGCATTTTGAGAAATTGCTTGTAATCGTAAATTGTCAAAGAGCTGCCATTCTATTTAACGAGCTATCTTACTATTTATACTTTGTGTAAAAGTAAACAGCAGCTATTAAACCGACTATTACTGGCCAGAAAGTTACCTTACCGATGCCTATGTCTAAAGGCGGAACATCATAATAGACAGACTCTGAGAAGACATTTATTTATTTATTGATCTAATTAAATATGATTGTTGTTACTGATTGTGAAATACAAGTAGAGATTAATTCTGAAAACAAAGCTAAAAAAGCTCAGGCGAACGGTATTATTTTTTTAAACATTACAGATGCTCCTATGTAGATGATTTTTACCAAGGGATTGTTGTGTCTTATTTCCTGAAATAATGTCAGGACCTGGCTCAACACTTCTAGCCAACTAAAGAAATCCCAGCATTCACAGAGATTCGACTCCGTGACTCTCGGGATGCCCGTTGACCTCGTTGGCCACTCACAGTCTCAGGTCACACGCTTAAGCGAGCAGTAAAAAACATACGTTTTTAAGTACGTTTATTGATAAGAAAAAAGAAAACTAATTAAAGGCCCGATGCTTCAACTTCAAACGTTAAAGAATATTTAAGAACAAAATAAGGGGTTGTTTATACACGATGTCTCGCAATTCTGGACGATTTTTGACCCCCCCCCCCTTTCATATCATACCTCGTCACTAAAACTCAAATCCCCTTCCAATCTTATCTTATCTTATATGTTACAGACGCTCCTTCTGTACAGAAGATTATTGCGTCCTACGTATTTCTATGGTTTGTGTTTAGTTCTGTATTCTTACTAGAGTTTTAAAAGATGATAAAGTGGTGGCTTTCCTGGTTTCTTCAGGCAACCCATTCCACGCCCGAATACCGGACGGAAAGAAAGAAAACTTGTATGTGTTTGTTCTTGCATATGGAATAAGAAAGGTGTTTTTATCTTTATGTCTATTTGAGGGTTGTATTAGGTTATCTTTGTGTTGTATTTCCAAATTAGAATTAATTGCCTTATGTATAATTACTAATTTACTCTTGGTTCTTCTATCCTCTAGTGTTTCAAGGTTTAATGATTTAACTAATGGTGTTACTCTTGTCAGTTTTGAATATTCTCCAGTAATGAATCTGGCAGCTCTTTTTTGTATTTGTTCTAACTTATCAATATTTTCTTTGGTGGATAGGTCCCATACTGAAGATGCATATTCTAGTATAGGTCTATCACGTCACCTAGTGTTGACTCCCCTCTCCCAAAAGACGTATTTTCTAATTGAAAATTATCATGTTGCGAATTGCTTTTATGTCATTAAAATATGTATCTAGTGTCAGACTGCACTCTAATATTGCAAGATGTGAGAAAGCTTTGAAAACGCCTTAAAATAAATTGCAAGAAATCAAATATTTAAGGGGAACTTTTATTTGAAGTTGCGTGTTTTTGACGTATGTCATATTTCTTAATTAAATACTATTCGCTATTGGTCTTGAACTGGTAATTTTCTTAACAACATGTGAACACATGACGTATGTGTGGTTTGATGTTTCGGAAAAATTACAGTAAGTCATGGCTCATACATGGCTCTTACATTGCTAATACATGGCTCATACATGGATCACACATTGCTCATACATGGCACATAAATCGCTCATACATGGCTCATACATGGCTATTACATGGCTCATACATGGCTCAAACATGCCTCATACATGGCTCAGACATGGCTGATACATGGCTCAGACATGGCTGATACATGGCTCATATATGGCTCATAAATGACTCATACATGGCTCTTACATGGCTCATACATGACTGATACATGGATGATACATCACTCATACATGGTTACTACATGGCTCATACATGGCTCCTACATGGCTCATACATGACTCCTACTTGGCTCATACATCGCTCATACATGACTCATACATGGCTCATACATGACTGATACATGGATGATACATCGCTCATACATGGTTACTACATGGCTCATACATGGCTCAAACATTACTCATACTTGGCTCATACATGGAACATACATGGCTCTTACATGACTAATACATGGCTCATACATGGCTGATACACACAAAACTGCCTTTAAACACAAGTCACAAGGACCACAACTAAAAGTTATCATTTATTTCAGGGACAATCTTCTGAGCCAAATCTTTATTTTGAAGCAATAAAAAAGCATTTTTAATCTTGTACACACCTAACGGTGCAGTTCACCCCAACACCCCTAGCTACGTCACTGAAACCAACATAATTAAAATAAGCGTGTGGGACACTATAATAATTATACTTGGTTCATGTGTGTTTGATTGCCTATATTGTATTGAATAAAAATGTGATTATGGTCAAATTTACTTGTAGGTGATTTTGTTTTATAGAAATGTGGATTTAATTTAAAAATAATGAAACATATTTTATCCTCCAAAAATTTTGTAAAGCATAAATCCAACAACAACAACAACAAAAAATTCTTTATTTTTGTTAATTCCATGAAATTAGAAAACGTATACGGATTTTCATTTTACTGCAAACAGAATTTGAATATCTAACAGTTTAATGTATTTGTTCAATATTACAAAAATTTTAATTATCCAAGTTAACGAAAATTTTAATTAACAAATTATTGTAAACAATAAAACCTAAAACAAGTCTCCAAATGAATATCTTCACTTCCAGAAAAGGCAGGAAACTATTTGTGCGTTTCTTGCCTCATAAATCTCGTTAGTTTTATGTTTGGTGAAGTTAATGACAGTTAATATTCACATTTTGGACTCTTGTCTACCTTGCACACATTGTTTGTTTTTTTTTTTTTGTTGCAAATTTCGTCTAGATCAAGTGTTGAAATTCAAATGGCTGCTTTTGGAAATTGATCGGTTGCAATATTGATAATGTTTAAAATAAACTCCCCAGGGAGAATTCGTTTTCTTTAGACTGAATTTTATGACACCGAAATTATAGTCTAATCAATAAAACATTGATTTTGTGCCCCGACCTTAACATGAAGGGGGGGGGGGAGGAGAGACTAGAGTGGTGACAGATCCTACAACAGATGACAGATGGGGCATGTACCCAAGGTACTATCCCGTGCAATAACAGCGTAATCTTAAGCCTTAATTAGTACTTACGTTCCCTCATTTTTTCAATAAAAATAATTAAGACTATCCTAACCGATTTACCACTAGATCTAAGTATGAAATGAAGCTCATGTGCACATTTTTTATTTTTAAAAAAAAACCAACAGTATTCCCATTGTTGATGTTGAGGATAGATTAATGCTAACTATTAGTGCAACTCCTAGAAATGAAAACGTCGTTTTCGACTTTACCGCTGTATTTTACACATACACAATACAATTTTTAAAAAAAAAAGGCTTGGAACAACATGTCAACTTTAAAAGAAAGTAACAATGCTGACTGCTTCGTTTGGACAAACAAAAAAGACACAGGAGAGAGTTCAAGAGTAAAAGTTCACTCCTTGTTCAGATAATCGCTAAAAGTACTAAGACTTTGGTTAACATTCTAACATCGAAATCCCATCTAATGAATATTGCTGTTCCATTCTTCGACATAAAGAGATACTCGCCAAAGCATGTTCTTAGCAACATGTTCTTGTAACATGTTCTTAGCAACATGTTCTCGTAACTTGCTCTTAGCAACATGTTGTTGTAACATGCTCTTAGCAACACAAACACATTTTTTTTTAACAAAACAAAGAGTGGGTCGTTTTTGGTCTACTTTTTGTTCACAATCGGAAAAAATCTTAAGCGTTCAGGATATTTTGTGAGAAAGAAAAGCAATCGTGACTTTCATCAAATCGTTATGTATCATAACCTGATTCTAGCCGTCATCAAATCGTTATGTATCATAACCTGAATCTAGCCGTCATCAAACCGTTATGTATCATAACCTGAATCTAGCCGTCATCAAACCGTTATGTATCATAACCTTAATCTAGCCGTCATCAAATCATTATGTATCATAACCTGAATCTAGCCGTCATCAAATCGTTATGTATCATAACCTGAATCTAGCCGTCATCAAATCATTATGTATCATAACCTGAATCTAGCCGTCATCAAACCGTTATGTATCATAACCTGAATCTAGCCGTCATCAAACCGTTATCTATCATAACCTGAATCTAGCCGTCATCAAACCGTTATCTATCATAACCTGAATCTAGCCGGATAAAATCTCTGATCGCCTTATAAGCGTGTCTTCGCGTGCTTGCCTGGCAGGCTGTAGACACGGGCGAGCTCACGCCCTATGGAAGTACTCATCATCTGGATTGTTTTAATGCCACCCTTGTATCTCCCCCCTCCCCTTATGTCTAAATTATAACATAAGATTACAGATCACGTAACTACGGTGAATCTTTTCCAGAGCCAGCCAACTCCACGATATAGAATATTAACGAAATTTTATTCCTTCAGTGTACATCTCCTTATAAGAATTTGTTTTCTAAATATATCTTTCTTTAGCTTTGCCTAAGGATATGAATTAAAGTGGACCGTTATAAGAGTAGCGACACTATTGTAGAACACAGAAAATTTTTAATAACTTTTATTAACTGTTTTCATTTTAAGTACTGTTTTTGGGACATAAAATAAACTTTGCACTCCTTATTCAACCCATTTGATTGCAGTCTAAAAAAACTGAAAGAGGTAAGCATAATTTTGGGTAATGACATAAAGTAAGTCGCGCTATTTTTGACCATTTTTAACCCCCCCTCCCCTTTGTCACAAACTGTCATAAATCTCAGACACCTCCCCCCTAAGTACGTCACAATTTCGTACACAATTATATTTTTTATCAAAAAAATAATTAAAATTTAACATAAAACACCGTGATGTCACACATGGCCGGACACCCCCCTCCGCCTGTGACAAATTGTCACACTTTCTTATACCCCCTCCCCCCTTCTGGAGCGTGACGTACTTTATGGACGCCTCCATATAGAATTTCTTTGTGACGCACTGCTAGTCATGACCAGATGTTTTCATGGGTCAGTTATGAAACAAAACCTTGTATATTATTTGACGTATATTTTGAAAGAGCCACTTTGGGGCCGCCCATAAAGTACGTCACGCTATTTTCGACCACTTTAAACTCCCCCTCCCCCTGTCACAAACTGTCACAATTCTCGGATCCCCCCCCCCATAAAGTACGTCACAATTTCGAACAAAAATAGTGTTTTTTAATAACAAAATAACTAAAATTAAATATAAAACACCGTGTCGTCACAATGGCCGGACACCCCCCTCCCCCTGTCACAAAACGGCACACTTTCTTACACCCCCCACCCGTCTTTGGCGTGACATACTTTATTGACGGCCCGTTTACAATAATTGATCTTAGTTTGCTTATTTAAATAAAATTAACTCTAAAACTTTTTTAAACTCAATTATTTGATCCGGCATCGATCCTAAATAGAGCCTGATCGTATTTCTTTTCCCCTGTAACAGTCTATAAGTCAGTTATGATCCGACAATCCGATTACTCGTGCACGCAGCCATTCATCGTCTGCTCGGACTGCTCTAGCGCCGTGTTCACTGTTACATAGGCACACACACCCACCCACTAGACGTGTGGAGACTGCGGTCAAAACGCATTAGTTCCAATGTTTTTGAAATAAGACTGTCACTTGGAATTATATATATTATATATATACACACACACACACATTGAGAAAGATACAGAGAGTGATGAGAAAGAGAGAGAGAGAGAGAGAAAGAAAGAGAGAGAGAGAGAGAGAGAGAGAGAGAGAGAGAGAGAGAGAGAGAGAGAGAGAGAGAATAGCTCCAATATTATTCCAAACGCCAATGAAGGACACTGATGATCTTTAAAAATTATTTTAGATGTTATGGTCGAGTGAATCTTATGAACCAACAAGGGTCCCGCCCCTACATATCACTTTTCATACTTTTGGAAATATATCAAGTATCAACCCTTACCCATAATATTATTGTTATGAAAAGCCCCACCCTGTGTCATCAGAGACCGGCACTATTAAAGCCTGCATATCACAATTTAACAACGTGAAACATTTCAGTGAGTTACATTATCAGTAACAATGATACGACATTTAGGGTTGTATAGGTTTTAATTAGGGCTGTTATCGATTAAAATAAATTTAATCGTTAACTTTTCAAAATTTATCGATTAATTAATCGATAATTTTGTTAAAGCTTAAAATAAAGATATATGACGTCATTAAACTGAAAATTTCAAGGGAAGTAATAAAAACAGGCAAATGATTTTTTTAAATTGTGTTATTTTTAGGACATAACAATAAAAATAAGTTCAATAACGTATTAAAGTCTAGGCACTTGGATGAAAATTTCAAATTAACTTTAAATTATAAAAGTAATACAGCTATATAGAATTTGTTTGATGATAAACAAAAACATAAAGATGATCTTTTTATCCCAAGTGGTTCAAAAGTCGTGATTTTTTTTCTAAGACCTCATAATCACTTTTTTCACTATGTTGTCTTCCTTCACATTTTGTGAACTTTTATGGCATTTCTTAAAAAGCCCATAGCTTTGTATTTAATTTAATTATAAAAGTATAATTTTGTAGGAGATATATTTAAATATAAAAAGTTCAATATAATGTCAATGAATTTAAATTTTGTTATTGTTAATTAATTAAAAAAAATGTGTTTTTTATATCATTGTCCTTATAAAACAGGTTACTTAAAGTTTTCACGTCTGTAATGTTTCCTGTAGATGGAGAAGTTTGTACGTAAAAAAAATCATGTTAAGCCTGGTCCCTATTGGAATTCAGGACGTGTTAGCGCATTTTCGTATTATGTATCAGTACTTATGTTAGATATCAGAATTATGTAGTTATCAGTAATTGTGTTTAGATTTTAGACATATTTTTATGAATTTTCTTGTGTAATGAATATACCTGACATTTTTTTTATTTAAAAGTCATTTCTTTACATTTAAAAAAAATTATTTTCTCTTTAATCTAACTACAAGTCACCACAAATGATGACGTAAAACTCTCTAAACTTTTACACATATTCTAATGACGTCAACTAAAAAAAAACAACAACTAATTCTTTTGCACCCTTTCGCACCACTCTTCAATGCCCGAAGGATTATGTATTGGACTTCCGGCAATGGCGGCCGTTCCCTGCGCTAGTGTTACCTCTCGATTCGAAATATTTTTTGGTAGTTTTAACGGGGTTTTTTAACGGATCGAGTAACTGAGTGTTGATGCACAAATGGCAGGTCAGGACATACAAAAAACATATATACCTCATCGGTCTAGGACTTATGGATGCTGAGATCAAGGGTGATGACGGACGGACGGACAAAACGGGTGCAATAGCGCATTCGGCTTCTCGAAAATGCGCTAAAAAACAAAAAACAAAGAACAGTGTATTATTAATAATTAATTATTTATTAATAAATCGAAAAAAAAATTTGAAACATTTTCTTTAATTTCAATTGCTATTTTATCTTATTATTTATCGATTAAAATAATTTAGAGATTAATCGGTAATTTCCGCAGCCCTAGTTTTAATACATTTGAGTTCAGCCTCAATTCACGGGAATCTAGTCTTGAAACTTAACCAAACAGCAAATATGAGTCTCTCAAGCTTTCTCAGCCCTTTTGTCTCTCTCTGTTTCTCTCTCTCTCCCTCACTCTCTCTCTCTCTGTCTCTCTCTCTCTCTCTCTCTGTCTTTCTCTCTGTCTCTCTCGGTCTCTCTGTCTCTATCTCTCTCTCTGTCTGTCTGTCTATCTGTCCGTCTCTTTTAATTGTTCTTGTTTTATCTCTGTAACTGTTTTCCGAAATCCTAGCTAACCCCACTGAGAATAGGCCTTCCCTCGCAATTCTCAAAAGCTGTTGTTTACCTTAATTTTAGATGGAATAAATGAAATGCCGGTTACAATGTGCGCTAATTTCAAGAGATAACAAATATTAAATAACATGTGATCAGATCCAGTGAATACAATTAACACAGGTAGATAGATAAAAGGCAGAGTATTATAAGTACATGGTGCAGGCTTATGAGCCGTAGACATTTGCGTACTCGCTGCTACATAAAATCATGGAACTCTTCAACAACAAACAACACCATGGAATTAAAATGAAATAGTTGCTGACACTTCAGTGAGACAGCGTTTTAAAATAACTTAGATCTATATTTTAATTTCGTAGGGGAGAATGTTGAAAGATAAAAATGACAGACCAACTTTCATGCCTCTAACAAATTTAAACATTAGGTCGGTTAGGTCATGCTCACGCCTGATGCAGTACAGCAAGAGAAGACAAACCGCATCCCGCAGAAGTCTGCAGCACATGAAAATATATAGCAATATACTTAGTTTGAAATGGACGTTTTTGTGAATTAACTTTAATTGATTTTAGCTGCGCACTTGCGACATTCCATGGTCCACTGCTGCGGTCCTCATCGCAATCTCTGCAGTGCAGTGAAATTAAATGTAACCTAACTAGTCGTTGTAAGAACACATTGAATAAGTTTACTTTGCTGAATTGTCTTCTTCCTTATTTGGTTTAAAATTTGATATTTAAATTATTTTTCAAAACAAACTATACGTTGTAAATATAAGCCATACAAATTTAGTTCAAACTATTAATATTTCGTTATTGTACTGCTGACTGTATTTCTTCGTCCGTTTTTTTGTATATAACTAACGATAAAGTTTATTGATTTGTTTAAAGAAATCGTGAAAAAACTCTTTTAAGATAGTTTAACATTTATTTAACTGCATCAGAACAAGAAAACAGTAACTGTGCACATTTGTCACTGAATCTTCTAGGTTGCAAAAAGTCTTGAATTTCAATATAGAAAAAAGATATTTGTTTTGGATTAATTAACTTTAAAAATAAATGTGCAACTAATTTCTTTGAGTAATACATACAATTATTTTCAAAGATTTTTTTTTTCATTTTTAAAATTAAACTGACTAACCTTAAAATTTCGAACTCGAGCTTATTTGGAACCAAGTCAATTTTACTCAACAGGCAAAAAAAAAATAATTTAAAAAAAATAAAAATAAAAATAAAAAATATTGTAATAATACCTTTAAATAAAACTAGCCTGTTACGGTAATTTGAACCGAGTGAATGGAAATGAAACAATACTTACAGTCAGAACCAAAGACGATTTTTTTAAAATAACGAAAATCTAAATATTTAATTTAAAATTTAAAAAAACAAAACTGAGAGAATATGTTACTGCTTTACAACGTGAGGTTACTCTTCTTCATTGATAGTGTCTATGTAAAAAACAACAACAATTGTTAGCCCCAGACTTAGAACCCTTAATTTTAGCCTTTGGCCGATAAGTGATATTGATTAAAGACAAACCGCTATCAACACAAATTCTTAATTTCATTACCAGGCTTTAAAAAAAAAAGGTTAGGTTTAGCAAGAATGGTGAGACTCATATTATCCTACATGTTCATGTTCTATGAAACTTTCTCGGGCAAAACATAGTTATTTTCTTTCAAAGTTTCTTATCCAAATTGGAAATTTAAAAAGGGTGTCTAAATGATAAACGGATTATTAGAATTGCAATTCTCCATTACGCGACACATTAAATGATCGAAGTGTGTGGCCATATTCCGGAACAGAGGTTGTGTTCGACCACTACGTCTGCTGTTGGAAGTTTAAAATGTAACAGTAAAAACTGTGCCATCTGCATTCAATGCACAGCGTTGAAGCGTGACGATAACATCACATCAGCTACATATTTATACTGTGTTAAATTATTTTACAGATAAACATTAGTTTATCCTTTATATCAATCTTTAAAAGTGTTAGCTTCCTTTCAACGGACCATAATCTTCAAAAAATGTGTGACTGGGGAAAATTTGTACGCCGCCAAATTATGTATTTTGTAAATATCAAATTGTTTTAGTGGATAAATACCATATTTGTTTCAATACCGTTTTCAAGAAAAGTTTAGATAGTGACATTTTATTATCTAATGTTTAAACAATGTGTAAAAAGATGTAGATCTAGATGTAGTGCGACCGATCTGACAGAGACGCTTTGAGAGTAGATTTGATCTGTGATTATTCTGTAATAAGAGTGAGGCATACCCACAATATGTTGAAAAAATAATATTAACACTTTCATTTCTATTTTCAAATCAAAATTTAAAAAAAAGTAACAGATGGGAAAATAAATGTCAATCCAAGAAAATATTGTTTTTAAAGGTAACCATTCTATTTATGTTTGTTTTGTCCGTGTAAAATATATATGGATGTATTACTTCAGGAGAAAAGTAATTTGTGTTAATTAAGAAGAAACTGATTATCTAACATTAAAAAAAAAAAATAAGCAGTCCCATTGGCAGCTAAAATCAGATGCTGAAAAATTCAAGGTTCCCTAATCTTGTTTACGCGCCAATGCATTTAAATGAGAGCTGATTGGACAACGTAATTTCAATGAGGGTCACGCGGACATATGATTGTGATCTCTATTAAAAAATCGATAGTTTCATTTTATAGTGTATTTCATTTTGTTTTCTTTGACAAAAACAGAAGTATAAAATATTTAATTTTTAATTTCTTTAAGAATAAATGAGAAAATTGTAATAAGAATGAATGATAATTGAAAGTAATTCAAATGTGCCCCGATAAAGCTTGAGACATTAATTCAATGCAGCTTAGTCTTTAGGAGTTTTGCTGGTACGTTTATATATTTCTTTATACTATTTAAAATTAATAAAATTAAATTAAGTTTAAAGTTTCCATTTGTATTTGATAAAAAAGGTGATGCTATTTAATTTATTATTATAGTTTTTTTCCCTTTTCATTTAAGAATTGAAATTGTAAGCCAACATAATAATTAATTATGTCAGGTTTTTTTTTTTTTTTAATTTTTTTTTAAATTTTTTTTTAGGAGTTGCGCAAAATCTATAGCTAACGTTTGATATATTGTTTTTTAATAAAATTAGTTAAAATCCTTCATTGCAGACGATAGCAATGAACTGTGCTGTTAAATGTTTTTAAACGTGACTCCAACTTTTGGATCTGTTCGTTGTGATGGTTTAGAATTTGTTTAACGTCTTTCTCAACACTGCTACATGAGGGGCTGATTAAGACTGCACGAGGCCCCGGGCTGCAATCAAATGGGGGCCCTATCCAGCCAGCGTCCCTTAAAAAAAATGATTGCTAAC
Source organism: Radix auricularia (assembly GCA_002072015.1). Lineage (NCBI taxonomy): Eukaryota > Metazoa > Mollusca > Gastropoda > Lymnaeidae > Radix > Radix auricularia. The sequence continues at coordinate 293,576 of MUZC01001499.1, forward strand.
AGCTAATATATAACTGTAACAAAATATTAATAATGAAAAAAAAATAAAATAAACGAAAACAAAGAAGTAACTGTTTGAATTGTTTGCGGTATGTTACAACTAAGTGTGAAAAGAAAAATTTGCTTTTCCACTGCTGGGAATCGAACCCCCGTTATGCATAACGTGCCTGTGCTCTCTCCACATGGCCAGCGGAAGTTGTCATAACGGAGAAATTTCAAAAATATAAACTATATTTTATACTATGTTCTCTAAGTGAGCCAATTAAATCAAGTTTTATCGATTATTAAGACTGAATCGCAATTAGTTGTATAGATAATATTTATAAATTTATTGAATTTATTTTATTTTCAAGAGTTCGTGCAAACATTTGTACACTTTTATTATCAAGTATAAAAAGTTTGGGGGCCCTGGCTGTAGCCCGCTCAGCCCCCCCCCCCTTAATCCGCCATAGTGCTACATATATTGTGTTGCTTTATTATTTTTTTTATAAATTCACGTTTACTTTATATTCTGATATCCAAGGTAAATGAGAAAAAACGGACATAACTTCTCTCTTAGTAAACTACCCATAGCCTTCGGATAAATAATCCACTTAATTCTTTGGGGGTCAATGATTTTAAAAAAAATAAGAAGAAAAGTCACTTTTTTTTTCTACCAGCCAAAAATCGCCCATCCAAGTTTATCAATTCCATTGTTGTTAAGATTTTCCCCCACGTAAAACAAATTCAGGCTCATGAACTTTTCACCCCATTCAGGTCACGCGAGTTCGAAATCTGCTTTACTCTAATAGCCTCCAGAGAATGTCACTTACTCACTTACCGTATGTCACAGGTTTTCCTTATAAGGGCGCACCACACTGTTGGTGGTGCGGTTCCAACACAAACCTCGACCAATTAGATCGCTCCGCCGCGCGCTTCTGTTCATCGTCATTGACAGGTCAGCCACATCAAGCAGAGAGTAAAGAAGAGATGTTTTTAGATAGGAAAAAGAAAATACATATCTTATTTAGAGAAAAGGGGTGGGGTATTTCCCCGTAAAGATGAATAGAAAAGGTCAATATTGATGACAACGTATAAATTTCCCTGTTTGTTCTGGCATATGTGAAGTGGAGTATTCCTACAGTTTGTTGTGCGGCTGCTCTCTGGTGAGAGAGTGAAAGAAGTCTTCAATTTGTTTATTTTTAAAATTTAATGTTTTGAACATTGACAAGGTCAGTTGTTTACTTCCGCCTACTAGTGCTACATTTTATTTTTGAAATTAGTATTGCTGTTATTAGTATTTGTTTGTGTTGAAATTGGAAAAAAGCTTAATTTATTGAACAACACAAACTATATCGTAAAAAATAAAAATGAGAATATTGTTTTCATGATTTTTTTAAAATTAAACGACCAAGAAGGACTTTAAAGGAGATATTTTACTCAGTATTTGTTTCTATTAGAGCAATACTCTCACTAACATATTGTTTTTCAGCTTAAGTAGCGCATATTTTCGTGAATGTTTTCAAAATAGAGCTGCGTTTGTTTGATTTATTAAATCCAGCATTGTACTTATAATTATGTTTATTGAGTATTGTAGCATCTGTGTAATTTTCGGCCATTGATATTTAAAATATTTTTGTGGTACTTCCTAATTTGTTCCACCCCCTCCCCTCGCTGACGCAGCCTGTTACTATACATGTCAGCATAATTTCTTTTTTTTTTAAATCTAAGGCTTCAAAAAATCATACACGCCATAATATTACGCCCTTACAATTAAACACGTCATAACAATACGCCCTTACAATTAAACACGTCATAACAATACGCCTTTACAATTAAACACGCCATAGCAATACGCCTTTACAATTAAACACGCCATAACAATACGCCTTTACAATTAAACACGCCATAGCAATACGCCCTTACAATCATACACGCCATAACACTACGCCCTTACAATCATACATGCCATAAAATACGCCCTTACAATCATACACGCCATAACAATACGCCTTTACAATCATACACACCATAACAATACGCGAACAATCATACACGCAATTACAATACGCCGTTACAATCATACACGCCGTAAGAATACGCCCTTACAATCATACACGCCATAACAATACGCCCTTACAATCAATTTTCAATCTATTCTGATGCATGCATACAGAACCTTTTGGATGACGAAGGTTGATTAAGACCTAACGCTTTTACCTAATTTTGGTAGTTCAACAAATAGTTTGATATAAATGTTAAGTTAGGTATTTCCTTAATATACATATTTGTGTTTATTTCAAAACACTTGATTCATTTAAATAATTTTAAAATAGTCCTGTTTTTGTTATATCTAACCTTGTATAAGTCCAAGTCTGCACAAATTCATCACTATTTTCCAAATTCATTTTCAAAGTGAGGCAGGATTGAAGTTAATACAGTAGACAGTGTTGGAGAGAGTGGGCTGAAATGTCTTTTTACCTTCAAATATTTGATGCAGACATATAATTTTCAATATTTCCAAGCAGATGGGTGGCTTGTCTTAGACCCAATTTAGCAACTGAAAGCATGATAACTCATATCAAAGTACTGCAGAAGATAGAACTCCTTATGAGCAATGATTTTTTGCTGAGAAAATAATCTATCTTTTTTCCTTAGAATAAATATTTTAGAAAACCCGTAAGGACAAAGCTTTTCACTATAAAGCCTTACGAAACATTATGATTTTCATTATAACACGCAGGGCAAAATAATCCGAAAATACAAAATTCTAGTTAGATTTTATGTCTCGTAAGACATGTTTAATATAATACGCACCGATCGTGAATATATTTTTAAAAAGTACTGTCAATGTAATGCACACCTTTTTGCGCGACCTGAAAGTTTGTTGAACTTAATACGCACCACAACACTCTATCTAGAAAATGAACATGATATCTCGAGATAAATAAAATAAATTTAAAAATCAATAATTCAATAACTGTTTATTCGATTGATCTGAAACTTTGATACATCATTTTTATTATCGGCTTGAGTCTACCTGCAAAATTTCAGCTCGCTAGTTTACGAGGAAAGGGGTTAAAAATGGATCCAAAGTTTTTTTTCGACAAGCAAGCACGCACGCACGGCTCAGACACTACAAGTTAATATGAAGGATTTAAATTTAAACAAAAAATCTTCCTTCAGCAAACGTTTTTAAATGGATAGATTGAATTTAAGAATTTAAATCTTAATGCAAAGATTCTACATTACCCAGAAACAAAAACTGTTATAAAAAAAAAATTAAAAACCAAGTTTTTGACTATAAATCCTTTATATACGAGACATAATAATAAGGTGTTCATTATAATACGAAGGGCACATCTATCCAAAAATACAAAATTCTAGTTAAGTCTCGTAAAACATGTTTAATATAATCCGCACCTTATTGCGCGACAGTAAAAGTTGTTGAACATGGAGTGATATACGCACCACGACGCTCTATCTCAAAAATTAATATGATACATAGAGAAAAATAAAATAAATTTAAAATTCAATAATTCACTTACAGTACATTCGATCGATCTGTAATTTTAATACATCATTTTTATCATAGATAAGAGTGTGTCTGCAAAATTTCAGCTCGTTAAAATCGATCCAAAGTTTTTTCGTCAAGCAAGGGCTGAGACAGCACAAGTTAATGTAAAGGACTAAACAATATTTTTTCTCGTGGAACTAGATACTGCCAGTAATACCATCAACATTTTTAGCGCATTTTCGAGAAGTCGAATGCGCTATTGCACCCGTTTTGTCCGTCCGTCATCACCCTTGATCTCAGCATCCATAAGTCCTAGACCCATGAGGTATATATGTTTTTTGTATGTCCTGACCTGCCATTTGTGCATCAACACCCAGTTACTCGATCCGTTAAAAAACCCCGTTAAAACTACCAAAAAATATTTCGAATCGAGAGGTAACACTAGCGCAGGGAACGGCCGCCATTGCCGGAAGTCGAATACATAGTTTTTCAAGCATTGAAGAGTGGTGTGAAAGCGTGCAAAAGAATTAGTTTTTTTTTTAGTTGACGTCATTAGAATATGTGTAAAAGTTTAGAGAGTTTTACGTCATCATTTGTGGTGACTTGTAGTTAGATTAAAGAGAAAATAAAAAATTTTAAAATGTAAAGAAATGACTTTTAAATAAAAAAAATGTCAGGTATATTCATTACACAAGAAAATTCAAAAAAATATGTCTAAAATCTAAACAGAATTACTGATAACTACATAATGCTGATATCTAACATAAGTACTGATACATAATACGAAAATGCGCTAACACGTCCTGAATTCAAATAGGGACCAGGCTTAACATGATTTTTTCTGTTATGAAGTGCGTTTTATTTTAGCCTAAATGTGAAGCGCCTCTTGTATTGTCTTCAAATAATATTTTTTTACATTTTTAAAATAGCACAACACAAATTTACCGCTAAGAATTTAGGTAGATTAAACGAAACATTTGAAGCTACAATTATAGAGACAACTTAAACACTTAAACGCGTGAAACGTTCATCAAAGGTAAGGAATTATAACAGAAAGTTTATGGGTAACCTTATGGATACATGGACCATGTCCAACAAATAAACCAAGTGATTAGCTTTTCAATGTATGGATAGAGAGTTGGAATATATCTAACATTAACCCCCCCCCCCCCCCCCCCGAAAAAAAAAAGTCCCATAACTTCTTTTTTTCGTGGTCGTAATGTTTCCATTATATCATTCTCGGGCTTGGTAGACCCTGGCTACGCCCATCCCTCTACAGGGAGGTGGAGGACTTACTTAGACGGAGGTCATTCCTCAATATTTTTATTGTGGCTTTAACGTGGGCTCGATCCCACATCCCTCAGTTTGTGAGGCGAGCGCACAATTGACTTTGCTATCTAGCCGCCAACTAACAGATGCTTACACTCAAACTAACAAGAAGTTGATGTTATAGTTTCGTTATTCAAGAACAAATTTCGGTGATAGCTCACGTAGTCATTTCCAAGTTCACCCCCAAAATACAGAGGGAATTTATGTAGGAAATTGGTTCCATAAGATGGTGTTTACCCAAATTAAAACTCGAAATATTGTTAAAAAATACGGGAGTGAAGTTCTTGAGGAACCTTCTATAATATGATTGATGTAAGATAAAGATTACAACTTCACTTTGATGTGGATAATCCCATAAACCATATGAATTATTGATGGACTTCATGTTTGTAGTTCAACTTTTAGCTATGAACCTCATCCCTATGCCGTCAAAACAAAATTATATTTTTGAAAAAATTTTTTAAAGGTTACTTGGGTTTTATATAAAAATAAATGTATGCTTCCATTAGTCACTTCGCATCAATTTAACCACACTTCACTGTAATAAAATGATTTGAGATAAACTCTTGTAACTCTTAAAATATTTGTGAACCGCATCTCCTGTTCGTTAATTATATAACACTTTGGATAGCCCACCTTGTTTTCAACACCGGTACTTTAACGGGGAAAAGGCTCTTTAAATAATTAGATAATTGGATTAGAAAAGAAGGAGTACGGGCAGTCATCCTGACAATAACTCTCTACCCCCTCCCCCCCTGCGGCGGGCGATTCCATTTAAAAGCCACCCGCTTACAACATCAGGTAGGAAGCTGTATTAGCCTAACAGACATACCCTTACATCACCACACATCACCGAAAAGTTTTTATTTTTAAACCCAGAGAGCATGAGGACTAAGGACACAATCGATCGCAAGCCGCTTTGATGGCAAGCTCGACCCGTTGACATCATCACTGTTGTATTGGTCTACACTTCCAGCTTACAGTTTCAGACTGTTTAATGCAGGGTCGAAATACCGCCAGTGTAGCATCGTGTGCATGTGTTTTTAATTAGAGGAGTCCATTATGATTCCAAATATTCAGCTAGCTTCTTATTATCCAAAAATGTAACAGGTGTTTATACATTTTGATAACTAAAGAAAGCTTTTGATCGATATTTCACCAATAATAATGATGATGATAATAATAATAATAATAATAATAATAGTAATAATAATAATAATGATAATAATAACATTGTGTAAAAACTATTTCTTGGGAAGAAAATAAAATCAATCCAGGATATATTATTTATAACATGTGACTTTACTCGACTAATGCTGTTGTAAACTAAAATCTTAATAGAAATCCGTCACCTTTTTTAAATTAACAGATTCGATGCTTCGGGCATATCAATAAACTAATAGAAACAATAAGTTCTTTCTATTTTTTCTGTTTAAAACTCGTTTTTATCATTTCAAGTCTCATAAAATCTTACGTTATTTTTGTCAAGTCTCAAACGTGTCTTTAATTTTCTTGCCATTTTACATACACTTTTTTGAATTGTTATTTGCCCTTAAAATTAATATGATTCGATTAATTCAATGATATGAGTTAAAATTATTTTTACAACTTAATTTTTGCAATATGCATCATTGTATTACCTAATGTTTTTCACTCTTTTGTTCTCGTCTCTTATAAGTATCCAATAATAAATTTTTACTATTCATTTAAGGTAATTTTTAAAACGTTTAATTAAGAACCAATATATATTTTTATAATTCTCGCGCTAATCCTAAGTGTTCTCGTTTTGTGTTGTTAGTTTTAATTAAATTTAACTTTGCAATAAGTAATTCTTATCTCTGAAATATCATTGTATGGTTTGTAATGAGAATGTTTTAAACAACAAATTTAGAGAAAGTTACAATCACAGTGTGGTTTGTAATGAGAATATTTTAAACAATAAATTTAGAGAAAGTTGCACCCACAGCATGTCAGAAACGAACAAATCATATGTTCCTTTAAACCAGGGGTCTCCAAACTACGGCCCGCGGGCAATATGCGGCCCGCGAGGCCCTCTCATCCCGACCCTAGAGACCTTTTAATATCAGGGAGAAAATAATACTTTACCTTTAGTTTGCCACAAAACTTAGTAGTTGGGGGTTAGTAGTTGGCCCCCATACTGCTGTTTGACTGTTAATGCGGCCCTTCGGCAGAAAAGTTTGGGGACCCCTGCTTTAAACTATCAAGTGGTTTACAACTTTTAATATCTAGAAAGGAACAGAAACTTGAACACAAAACATCAATATATCTATAATATATATGTATACATGTAAAAAATAAAAATATTCTATTTTTAACACTAACGCTACAAGCTCAGTTATTCGTCATTTATATGGCTATTTTACATCAATGTTGACGTTTTTAAATTCAACCGTAATGTTTATCGTGACATTTATTTAAAGATTTTTAAAAAAAAATTATGTTGCTATTTTAGGAGGTGACAACATGGCAGATGGCGGCAGTGTGCTAGGGGAGGACATCTCATCGCCTGCTGGCTTTACCAGATTTGAGAATGCTACAGTTGGCGCCCTCTACATGCTCTTTTGTAAGACATGACGTATTGTAACAAGTTTAGTAAGCCGTGACGTATTGTAACAATTCTTTTAAGACATGACGTATTGTAACAATTTTTTTAAGACGTGACATATTGTAACAATTTTAGTAAGACATGACATATTGTAACAATTTTAGTAAGACATGACAGATTGTAACACATTTAGTAAGACATGACATATTGTAACACGTTTAGTAAGACATGACGTATTGTAACAAGTTTAGTAAGACATGACATATTGTAACAATTTTAGTAAGACATGACATATTGTAACAAATTTAGTAAGACATGACATATTGTAACACATTTAGTAAGACATGACATATTGTAACACGTTTAGTAAGACATGACGTATTGTAACAAGTTTAGTAAGACATGACATATTGTAACAATTTTAGTAAGACATGACATATTGTAACAAATTTAGTAAGACATGACATATTGTAACACGTTTAGTAAGACATGACATATTCTAACAAGTTTAGTAAGACATGACGTATTGTAACAAGTTTAGTAAGACAGGACATATTGTAACAAATTTAGTAAGACAGGACATATTGTAACAAGTTTAGTAAGACAGGACATATTGAAACAAGTTTAGTAAGACAGGACATATTGTAACAAGTTTAGTAAGACAGGACATATTGTAACAAGTTTAGTAAGACAGGACATATTGTAACAAATTTAGTAAGACAGGGCATATTGTAACAAGTTTAGTAAGACAGGACATATTGAAACAAGTTTAGTAAGACAGGACATATTGTAACAAGTTTAGTAAGACAGGACATATTGTAACAAGTTTAGTAAGACAGGACATATTGTAACAAGTTTAGAGATGATTTTCAGAAAACTACGTTTTTTTTTCAGAATAAATCTAAAAGTAACAAAACGTTTTCAAATTTTTAAGTATAAGAAACAGGTTGTAAACAAGTTGTTATCTGATAATAATTGATGATTATTTGTCTATATAAGTCCTCATTGAGTACCCGGATGTTTGATTAAGTTATTTTGGTCCCAGTTGATACCACTTTTGACATAATATGGCATGCAGTTGATGTTGATCAGTTTTATTTGACATTGAACAAGTCTCGACCTGAGGCAATGCTGTCAGTTAACGACGTATAGGGGAACAGGAAACAAACGAAAACTAAAGAGTCGTAATGTTTTGAAACTTAGACGTATTATCAGAGGCGTCACTAGGGTGGGTGTTACCCAGTTCGGTAGGTCATGGTATCACTCCGATACAACTTACCCAATCATGATACGCTTCCATCGAGTATGCCAGTGTAAAAAAAAAAATGGGAACAAAGAATGTTAATATTTGGTGTCACCCGGTGTTTCCCACATTCCCAGCAGTCCCCTAGTGATGCCCCTGCATATATATCTCAAGAGCGTGATTAATGTTAAAGTCTCTTTCTTATACACAATGGTCTAAAACATTATGGATTCATAATCGTATGAGCTATAATACATTTTCCGGCTATTAATATTATTTTTGTGATAAATGAAAAGGATGCATGGGTTAAGACATTAGCTTACGTGTTAATGTTAATTAATGATAATGTACAATAGTTCGTTACAGTAACAGTTTGTGACGTAAACTATTTCAGACTGAGATTAAAACACGTTACAATGGTAGTTTAAAAGAACGCTTTGTTGTAAGTCACGGTACGCGAGGATCGATTATACGTCTGAGTTTTAGTGCAAATGTCCCGGACAGCTATAATTGGCGCTATTGATATAAGAAGAAAAAAACACCAACGTACAGTGCCCTTGGACTCGGTCGTTCCCAAATGACGTTCATTAGACCATGCGCTCGTTTAATGACGCATTCATTGCCAGTTTGACTTGATGGCTATTTTTAACAAAATTCCACCTCTTGTTCTTTTTTTAAAGTTGCAATTGTTAAGTGTGAGTTTAAGTTATTTATTGAAATACTCAAATAGAATTATTCACATGTTATCTGAAACTGGGTTTGCTGAATATTGCAATATGTTAAAAAAAACTTATTTTTTTGCTATTTATTGGTGAAGTTTATACCCGACCCCTCTCATTTTTAAAAAACTCAGGATCAAAGAAAGACAGATTGAAAAACATTTGTATTTAATTTTAAAAATGAGGGACCGAGATAAGTGAACTATGGAAATGAACAGGAAATAAGCCATCGGTAACATAAAGTGCAATAAGTTTCTGTAGGAAAGACAACTATAACATAAAGTGCAATCAATTTCTGTAGGAAAGCCATCGATAACATAAAGTGCAATCAGTTTCTGTAGGAAAGCCATCGATAACATAAAGTGCAATCAGTTTCTGTAGGAAAGCCATCGATAACATAAAGTGCAATCAACTTCTGTAGGAAAGACATCCATAACATAAAGTGCAATCAGTTTCTGTAGGAAAGCCATCGATAACATAAAGTGCAATCAATTTCTGTAGGAAAGACATCCATAACATAAAGTGCAATCAATTTTCGTATTCCCGAATAGCGACTGCCTCCTCCTTTAAAGGAAATGAAAAGATGAGTAATGGTGTATAGGGCAGTGTTTAGCAAGTGTTTATAAAGTGTTGAATGTTTTTGATTGAATGATCAATTGCGTTTTGTGAGCCATTGCTGGCTAGGTACTCTACACATGTTTGTTGACTGTTAATGGCGTTTGTATGCATATCTATTGAGTGATTATTATAAATTGATGAAATTAGAGAATTTAAATTTATTGTAGTGTGAAGTAAATAATGTATATAGATTTTTCATTTCTAAAGGACTTTTAAAATCTTGATAAAGCATTTTTAAAAGCTGAATTAGATTGTTGATAACGTGTTTCTTAACACTGGGAAAAAAATAATTAAAATTTAAAAAAAAACAAACAACACACAAACAAAACAAACAATTTATTGAATTCAAAAGGATCCATTAAAGTTTTTATCGAAAGGGAATGATTTCATGTTCATCTCAAACTTCCCAAGTAAACATGTAACTATCCGATAAAACACTTTTGTATATACTTGCACAGTACATTGTACTTACATATAACATCTGATATCGCCATTCACGTTGTTTTACTTAAGGTGTGGTCGGAGTCAGTACAAATTTCCTAACGGCCTTGACCTTCTACAAAGACACCAAGTTGCTGACCAGCAGCAAGCCCTGGTTACACATTTGCCTTGCTATCGCAAACATGGCCGTTGTTGCCCCTTCTCCCTTTCCTGCGTCTTCCAGCTTTAGTGGCAGGTAAGGTGTAGCTCTAATAGCGTCTTTCCACACTAGTGGCAGGTAAGGTGTAGCTCTAACGACGTCTTTCGACTTTCCACATTAGTGGCAGGTAAGGCGTAGCTCTAACAACGTCCTTCCACTTTCCACATTTGTGGCAGGTAAGGTGTAGCTCTAACAACGTCTTTCCACATTAGTGGCAGGTAAGGTGTAGCTCTAACAACGTCTTTCCACATTAGTGGCAGGTAAGGTGTAGCTCTAACAACGTCTTTCCACTTTCCACATTTGTGGCAGGTAAGGTGTAGCTCTAACGACGTTATTTCCACATTAGTGGCAGGTAAGGTGTAGCACTAACGACGTCTTTCCACATTAGTGGCAGGTAAGGTGTAGCTCTAACAACGTCTTTCCACTTTCCACATTAGTGGCAGGTAAGGTGTAGCTCTAACAACGTCTTTCCACTTTCCTCATTAGTGGCAGGTAAGGTGTAGCTCTAACAGCGTCTTTCCACATTAATGGCAGGTAAGGTGTAGCTCTAACAGCGTCTTTCCACTTTCCACATTAGTGGCAGGTAAGGTGTAGCTCTAACATCGTCTTTCCACTTTAGTGGCAGGTAAGGTGTAGCTCTAACGACGTCTTTCCACATTAGTGGCAGGTAAGGTGTATCTCTAACAACGTCTTTCCATATTAGTGGCAGGTAAGGTGTAGCTCTAACGACGTATTTCGACTTTCCACATTAGTGGCAGGTAAGGTGTTGCTCTAACGACGTCTTTCCACATTAGTGGCATGTAAGGTGTAGCTCTAACGACGTATTTCGACTTTCCACATTAGTGGCAGGTAAGGTATAGCTCTAACGACGTATTTCACATTAGTGGCAGGTAAGGTGTAGCTCTAACGACGTATTTCGACTTTCCACCTTAGTGGCAGGTAAGGTGTAGCTCTAACAGCGTCTTTCCACATTAGTGGCAGGTAAGGTGTAGCTCTAACAACGTCTTTCCACATTAGTGGCAGGTAAGGTGTAGCTCTAACAACGTCTTTCCACATTAGTGGCAGGTAAGGTGTAGCTCTAACGACGTATTTCGACTTTCCACATTAGTGGCAGGTAAGGTGTAGCTCTAACAGCGTCTTTCAACTTTAAGGGCAGGTGTCATTTTATACTGTGTATAATATTTTGTAAAACAGTAATGGAGCAATTTACATTTTTTACAGGGATTTCTTTTAGAAATTAGGCTGTTACGTTAGTTTTTAATAATTATTATTAGTTGTTTTGGTCAGTAATTTTGATTTGATTATTGCTCTGATCAGTTGTAGCAAATACCGTTACATCCACTTTAAGAGCTAACATTTACTGTGTGGATGTCAATGAAAATGAAATGGTGTATATCTGTTCATTATATATAAATATATATATGTATATATGCAGTGGCGTAGCTAGGGGGGGGGGCGGTGGGGGCGGTCCGCCCCGGGCGGCACTCATCTAAAGGGCGGCGTTTTGGGGCGTTTAAAAAAATAAAGCCCTTTTCGACAGCCACCAATTTTCTTTTGAAGGGAAAAAAACCAAGGTGAAACAAATATTTTCTTAATTTCGATTCTAAATTAACGAATTCACGCAACATGTTTTTTTTTTTTATTACATAGTGGTTGTTATAACTAATGCAAACCTGTTAAAAATTAAAAGTCGCTCAAAAAAGGTATCTGTTTGTTAGGACAATTAAGCAGTATGCGTCACAAATGGCGCTTTTATAAAAAAAAAAAACAACAACACACCACAGCTGGGCCGAGAATGTGTAGTATTAATATCGCCACGATAGTTTTTGCGTGGAATTTCGACATGCGCAGAACGATGCGTTAACAAATACCAACATGACATGGTGGTTCAAATATTGTGTAAATTGTATTACTGTTATTTTCTTGAAGGTAACTTACTAAAAATTAAATGTATTTTGTTTTTTATTGAATTAAATAGGCACACATAATATGTGTTTTTCATTAAAATTCGGTTATACTTTTAAAATGCTATGCCTATCAAATTTAAGTAATGTGTAAATAATTTGAATTCGTCTATTTTGTGGAAAATTATTAACATTTATCTTCTTATCTTAGATATTTAGATATACAGACGCTCCTTCTATGCAGAAGATAATTGCGTCCACAGACCATGAGAGATGATCTTTTGGCAAGTGATGCAGCGGTCACAGGCCACGGCTATAGGGCTCTAACGACGTACCCCCAGCCGCCTAACTATTGTCTAGTTAGGTACCCATTCGGAGCTGGGTGACTCGGGGACTCCTCGGGCCCCAAGAACAAATCCTCACCTTCGTGTGGATTCGAACTCGTGACCATCGGTATGACAGTCGAGAGCGCTACCTCTCGACCACCATGTCCCATTTAGCGAAAGAACATGAAAATATTCAAATTTCCCAAGTAATAAACATCGCAATGACATAAAATATTTTCGAAAAAGACATACTTTTAAAAATTTCAAGCGTCTTGGAAAAATTGACATCTGAAGAAGTAACTAGTAAAACGAGTTCAGATTCTGGAACTTCACGCATATCATTGTAATATTTTTCTTTTCAATAAAATCTCAATTTATGGAAAACCGTTTTAAAAAAATAATAATTCAAACTAATTTCATGGGACAAAGCTATTCGCTAATACAGAACGCTGTATTAGATTATAGAGAGTAGGAGACATCAATTGAACCCCCAGTTTGAAAGAGAAAAAGTAAGAGTGGAGAAAATTCAGGAGACGGGGTTCTATCTTTAGAAAATTAAATTGAAGAGACGTAAACAAGGTAAGTGTTAGCCGGACCGGACGTAACAAAACAGCGAACGTTTCGGCAAAGAGCATTTTTCAACGAACATACAATACACAAATAAAACGAAAATAAAAATAAGTAACTTAGCTGCGGTGAAATCCAAAGAATCCACTTTCTTGGATTTGCACTTTCTTGGATTCTTTTGATTTAGTCCGGTCAGGCTAACCCTTACCTTGTTTACGTCTCTTCCGTTTAATTTTTTATAAGCCTGATTGCAGTCCTACCCCTCATTTTGTTTTCTATCTTTAGAGCAAGTGGTACAACTAGAAATATTTTTATCCATAGATGTAATTATAAAAGAAAATAATAGAACCCGCTGATTAGTTGCATGTCGTTGCAAGAAAATATTCGTGTAACCTACTATTTGAAAAATTTTAACATGATAAAGAACAGTTAAATATTGAACGAAAAGGTTCCAGGTTTTTATGGCAATACACGAAAAGATTATCAGAATTCACTAGCCGAACAAAATCAACAACCGGGAACTGTGGCAGCGGACAAAACAGAAGCCCATTGAGAAAGAGATTCTTCAAAAGCAATGGAGGTGGATCAGTCATACACTAAGAAAACCTGCTTCTAATACAACAAGAAAAACCCCTGAAATGGAACCCACAGGGTAAACGGAAACGGTGCCGAGAATTGGAGGCAGACATCATGAGAATTGGCCATGAATAGAAGATCCTGGAGAAACTGGCCCAGGATAGAGATGGCTGGAGGTCTCTTGTAGGTGGCCTATGTCCTAGGAGGAAGTGCAGACGCAGACGATAATCGATGGATGTCCTTCATGGACGAGAAGGCCCAATAACAACAACACGGGGCCAGGCTTAGCAATTGCGGGGCCTTATGCAGCTTAATATGCGAAAAGGAATGCGCTGGGCCCAATTTGGGTCAGGATAAGGTCTTAATAAGGATAATAAGTAACAATTAAGATAGGGGGGGTCTATGAAAGCGCGAACCCAAATCGGCCGCATAGGTTGCAGTGGCTTAAGGCCAGCCCTGGCTTTACCTACACTACAAGAATGCCTCCTTGATCTATTAAAAATATATTCAACAGTATAGATTGGAAAATTCTTTACCCAACATATATTTTTGCTAAGAAAGTTTTCAACAATTGCTTTAAGTGTATATAATTGTGAATGGTGTTCCTACAAGCTGAAGTTGATGCAAAAATTATCTTCGTTCCACAATGAGTGATTTAAGACTACAAAATATTGCAATATTGTCCATAGAACAAAGTATTACAAATAATTTAAATTTTTATAACATAATAAACGATTTCTCTGCTATGAAAGTTAGGTAAGTAAATTTATAAATAATATAAATAATTAATGTATACAATTTGTTTGTTTATAAAAAAGCACATATTTATAAATAAAACATAAAAGCAAATTAATTTGCAATGTTTTTTGGCTGTTAATTTTGAATATGTTTTGTCTCAATAACTTTCTTGTGGCCTTTAAAAATGAATCTTGTATTTTTTTAAACGTCTACAAATATGTATATCATCTTATGCGGCCTCTTTTATAAATGCTTACATAAATATGGCGTGTAATGGTTAACATGTTCCCCGCCTTTTACTTTTAAAATGCAGTTCGTTTCAATTATTTATTAATGTGTATTAATTTATAAAAGCCATCATACGATTGATTTAAGTAGTCGTCCCTAATTGGCGTCACGCGATTTTGGTTGATTCTTCACCCCCTGCTCCCAAGTCGTCACAAAAATTTAGACCCCTTCTTCAATGTGACATCACAAAGGCCCACCCCTCCCCAATAAAAGCTGTATTTTCTATTTAAAAATAACCAGGTTTCCAATCACTTTTATTTTTTGTCATTTAAATATTTTTAGTGTAAGGCTGCACTCTATATATCGTAACACGCGTTAAACCACGTAAAACGTCATTAAATAAAGAGTCGGTAATCATATATTTAACTAGAACTTTTATTTAAAGTTGCGCATTTTGATGTGACTTCAAATGTGTGACAACCCTCTCTTCCATTGTGTGACGTCATTTATGGACGTCCTCTAAAAGGGCGGCAAATTGGAGACCGCCCCGGGCGGCAAAAGCTCTAGCTACGCCACTGTATATATGTTTATAGAAAGACGTTTACACAATGAATAACAATGAAAACTTAGTTCCTTCTTCTTTTCTTTTTTTTTTATATATATCTCTCCAAACAAACAAAATCATGAGCGCTGAGATACTTTTCATTCAGAATACTTCTTGTTCTCTTCTTTTCACACATGGCATTCACGTCATCAATGAATTCTTTATCTCCGATTGGAACAGATGGCTGTACGGAAACACCGTGTGTCAGGCCTACGCTTTTGAGGGGATGTTCGTGGGAATCGTCGCCATTGGCACAGTTATTGCCCTTTCTATTGAGCGGTACATTGTCGCCACCAAGGCCAATGCTAGTGAGTTAACAGAGAGAAAGATTGAGAGAGAGAGAGAGAGAGAGAGAGAGTGTGAGAGAGAACGAGGGGAAAGAAAGGGATAGAGATAGAGAGGGCGAAATAGAGAGAGAGAGAGAGAGAGAACGCGAGAGAGAGAGAGAGAGAGAGGGGGGGAGACTGACAACCTGTCCCTATTTTGAAAAATGAAAAAAATAAACATTCCCAAAAATTTCTTCAATGTGAAGCTTAATAATCTGATAACAGAATCAAATTTTGAACTAAAAATTTGATAGTGTGAACCGTCTGTCAGTCTTTGGTGCTATAAATGGTTAATAACTGAGAAGAATTTGATGTGAATTCTAAATAATATGGAATTTTACAAAAGGTCAACAATTTCGTTTGATGAGCTGTTCTGTATCCGATATACTTTAAAATTTACTTATAGTTATTACAATTAACTTCTCAGGTTTATCGTTTATTTCGTACTGAGATCGGGGGAAAACGTTTTTGTACACATATAAAAAGTTTTGCTGCCGATGATAAAACCCTACAGGCTCTAATATTCCGAACGCACAAAATGATGCGCCATGTTCTTTGAAGAAGGGCGATGTAGGGGGAGTTTACAAAAGATGTATATACCATGTAAACATGCTATTTTAAGACAACTGTTTGTCTTCAAAAACATTAGAAAGATGAGACCAAATAGAGCTATAACGTTTCACAAGGCAAAGTTTAAATATTATTTGTCTTCTTTCCAAACACCACATGTCTATCTTCTCACTAAAAACACACATTTATGTGATGTATATAAAATGTTTCCATTGTTTTGTTAGAAGACGTTGTTATTGTAGAGCAAGTTTAGTTGATCAAACAGGTTAAATTTAAAGATAGTTTCAAAGCCACGGTATAACACTCTACAATCATAGCCACGATATAACACTCTACAATCATAGCCACGATATAACACTCTACAGTCATAGCCACGATATAACACTCTACAATCTACACGTTTTTCTTTAAATATTGATTTTCGTTTAGAGGTGAAGACGTATTTCTTGCTAAACAGTATGTGACGTAAAGCTTCCCCCCCCCCCATTCCATTGTAAAATTCTCAATCGTTACGAATTGATTTCCTTGACTGATGAAGCGCTTTTCAAACTGAAAATGTCTTATGATTCTTTTTAAAGAATGCAATAAATTAAATTATACGATTAAATAAAAACAATCTTATTTTTAATGTTTGTTTAATTGAGCTGAAATCGTTACAGTACACCGCCAATACCAACCATTTAATATAGAATTGCGCTTACTTTAAAACTATTGTTTCCTGAAAGTGAAAATTCATATCAAATTATATAACTAACAATATTTTTATTAAGACTATTATTAAATCAAGTCATCTTTGTAATCGAACAACAAAAATTGTTTTAATCTTTTTTATATCTATTTCCAGAAGATGGCATCGGCTGGTTCTACACATGGGCGATACTTTTGGTCGTGGGTAACGGTTTCTTCTGGGCTGTGATGCCACTGTTGGGCTGGAGCAAGTAAGTATCTCAATGACTGGGCTGTGATGTCACTGTTGGGCTGGAGCAAGTAAGTATCTCAATGACTGGGCTGTGATGCCACTGTTGGGCTGGAGCAAGTAAGTATCTCAATGACTGGGCTGTGATGTCACTGTTGGGCTGGAGCAAGTAAGTATCTCAATGACGGCTGTTGTTTCTCTTTCATTTAAATTTCATACGTGAGACGGCTGTTGTTTCTCTTTCATTTAAATTTCATACGTGACTTCTCATTAGATCTGGGAGGGTCCTTTGAAGCCAACATTGATCACTTCAAATTTGCCAATGAAATTGACGTTGTTTCTTCCTCCACCCGTCAAATCAGGTACACCATTGAGCACTCGGGCACATCCTGCGCCATAGACTGGAAGAACCCGGATGAGAGTTACATCTCATATATTCTGAGCCTGGAGATCTTCTCATTCTCCCTTCCGATGGCCGTTGGGTTCTTTTGTCTCTACCTAGCCAGTGGTCAGTCTAAGGGTCAGCAGGCAGACGCTTCATCTGGTCGAGAGGGCTCCAGTTCCAGTCAGGCGGAGCTGTCAACTGAGAAAAGTATGGCGGCATTTTCAGAAAGCCAACTACAGTCGGTAGGTAGAAATACTTTTGTGTTAAAAATGATTTCATGACACTTACAGTCTTACAATCGTACAATTTAGAAGTCAATAGGACCATCACCTCACAAAGCTTAAGGCCGTAGGATCTAGCCCCTGTTAGCCACAATAAAAAATGATGAATGACTATCACTAAAAAAAAATCTAACACTGACCCGGAAAGAAGATAGGCACCGCCAGATCTACCATGTCCCTAAAAAATTTTAATGCTTCAAATAGAACCCCTTACGACCACTTGGTCAGCTTTACGGCTGTGATATTTTAACAATCTTGTCCCCAGCTCTGCTACGTGTTCATCCTGCTCGTGCTGATTGGCTGGGGACCGTTCGCCTTTCTTTGTACTTCCACCATGCTGGGTGGCGCCCACGGCCTCTCCATGCTGGCCGCCAGCATTCCGCCCCTGGCTTGCAAGTGCATGGTGTCTGCTTACCCCCTGGCATACGCTGTCACCTCACCTCGATTTCGCCAAAGCTTCATGTCCGTCCTAGGGGGTTCTGAGAAAAAACAAGATTAGTTTTTACGTCAATGGTAAAGAAAAGTATTTGTGATATCTCTTTCATCTTTCATGAGACGCAAAATAACACAACCATTTACACACAAACATATATATANTATATATATGTATGTATGTATTTATGTAGCCTATGTATGCTTGTTTGTATGTATTAACTTTGACATTAATCAAAATAAAACTGAAATTAAAACGTGTATTTTTAGGAATAACTCATCAGGAAATTAATTATGATTAGACTTATATAAATCATACTAATTTTTTGATAAATGTATACATTTTTACAGGCCTTCATAAAAGAAAAAAAAGTTGTTCACAAGTCCATCAGGAACATAATGCTTTGCGGGAGTGTAAGACAGAGAAAAACAGAGCATTGCAAATACTTCAAATTGTTATTTGAATAAATGTACATTAGAATTGATTTATACTTCTTGAATTTAATTTAAGTCAAACGTATAATTTCACCGTGTTTCTTACAATTTTAGCTCATACTGCCAGCCTCTTTTTCTTTCCTCCAATTTTTTAAAAACAAAATTTCTGATGATAATGATGAAGGTCAAAGTATTAGAACGATTAATATATTTCTCTAAAGGGGGTAATTTTAAGTTGTTTCCCTTTCCACTTGATATGCGCTGTAATTTAATTAACGAAAACAGGTATGTTTGTATTGTGCATAGGTAAAATTTACAATAGAAAAAAAAAGCCTACATGAAAAAATTTTGCAATGACAAGATCAGTAAACTGTGTAATTCATTTTTTAAAATAATTATTTGATTGTTTAAATAAGTAGGCCTAATTGTTTGACATTTGTAAAATAGTCACCGACATGCAGTTAATTCCTGACGAGTGTCATTTCTGACATGTCACTTGGGCGCCATTTGAAGTATTCTCGTAGCTAGCAGGATGCAAGGAAGCATGTATAGATAAGAAACGATACTCTATACAAGTAACTACGTGAATTCATCTTGGAATACTTTTTGTTAACTTTTCTTTAATATTATATTTATATCAGTCTTCGAATTAATTTTATGTCCATTTTCGTGGCATTTGTTATTAAATGAAATCAAAATATTTATTAAAATTTATATTCAGATACTATTAAAATTGTTAAAATCCGTTTATTTACTTTATTTTTATCTTGTGTTTTGTTCAAACTTTAACAGGTTACTCAATTATAATGTATTGTATTTATTTTTTAAGATTATTTATAATTTTAATTCTTAAATACTTTAATAAAGAAAATAAGCAATTATAATGTAAATGAAAGCCCCTTTCAAAATGTGGAGCTTCTGTGATTATACCAGTCAAAACCTTGGGATACCCGTCACCCAATGTTTTTCTTTATTTTTAAAAATTATATTTCATTGTCTCAAAAATATACTAATGTTGATAAATTAAGACTAGTGAAGACACGGGCCACGTAAAGCGATGACTGTCACGAGAACTCGAACTATTGTTCAATGATAGGAGCCCTGTGGAATGATAGGGGTTAGCCTTGCCAGGGAGCCACATTGAATTAAAGGTGTAAGTAACTCATAGGAGCCCTGTGGAATGATAGGGGTTAGCCTTGCCAGGGAGCCACATTGAATTAAAGGTGCAAGTTACTCATAGGAGCCCTGTGGAATGATAGGTGTTATCCTTGCCAGGGAGCCACATTGAATTAAAGGTGTAAGTAACTCATAGGAGCCCTGTGGAATGATAGGGGTTAGCCTTGCCAGGGAGCCACATTGAATTAAAGGTGTAAGTAACTCATAGGAGCCTTAAGGAATACAAGCTTTCAGTCATTCATGGGAGCAATGAAGACTTAAAGGGGTTAGCCATGCCATTCTGCAACATGGACTTAAAACTTTTAGTGATTCACAGGAGCTCTACGAAATGACAGATTTTTGTCATTCATTGGAGCCTCACGGGATGAAAGCGGTACGTCATCCATGGGAGCCTCAGGGAATGAAAGCGGTACGTCGTCCATGGGAGCCTCAGGGAAAAAAAAGTGGTACGTCATCCATGGGAGCCTCACTGAATGAAAGTGGTACGTGGGAGCCTCAGGGAATGAAAGCGGTACGTCATTCATGGGAGCCTCAGGGAATGAAAGCGGTACGTCATCCATGGGAGACTCAGGGAATGAAAGCGGTACGTCATCCATGGGGGCCTCAGGGAATGAAAGTGGTACGTGTGAGCCTCAGGGAATGAAAGCGGTACGTCATCCATGGGAGCCTCATGGAATGAAAGCGGTACGTCATCCATGGGAGCCTCAGGGAATGAAAGCGGGACGTCATCCATGGGAGCCTCTGGGAATGAAAGCGGTACGTCATCCATGGGAGCCTCACTGAATGAAAGTGGTACGTCGGAGCCTCAGGGAATGAAAGCGGTACGTCATTCATGGGAGCCTCGGGGAATGAAAGAGGTACGTCGTCCATGGGAGCCTCAGGGATTGAAAGCGGTAAGTCGTCTATGGGAGACTCAATGAATGAAAGTGGTACGTGGGAGCCTCAGGGAATGAAAGTGGTACGTCATCCATGGGAGCCTCAGGGAATGAAAGCGGTACATCATTCATGGGAGCATCAGGGAATGAAAGCGGTACGTGTGAGCCTCGGGGAATGAAAGCGGTACGTCATCCATGGGAGCCTCAGGGAATGAAAGTGGTACGTGGGAGCCTCAGGGAATGAAAGCGGTACGTCATCCATGGGAGCCTCAGGGAATGAAAGCGGTACGTCATCCATGGGAGCCTCAGGGAATGAAAGTTGTACGTCGTCCATGGGAGCCTCAGGGAATGAAAGCGGTACGTCATCCATGGGAGCCTCACGGGTTGAAAGCGGTACGTCGTCCATGGGAGCCTCAGGGAATGAAAGCGGTACTTCATCCATGGGAGCCTCAGGGAATGAAAGCGGTACGTCATCCATGTGAGCCTCAGGGAATGAAAGCGGTACGTCATCCATGGGAGCCTCAGGGAATGAAAGTGGTACGTAATCCATGGGAGCCTCAGGGAATGAAAGCGGTACGTCATCCATGGGAGCCTCAGGGAATGAAAGCTGTACGTCATCCATGGGAGCCTCATGGAATGTAAGTGGTACGTCATCCATGGGAGCCTCAGGGAATGAAAGCGATACGTCATCCATGGGAGCCTCGGGGACTGAAAGCGGTACGTCATCCATGGGAGCCTCAGGGAATGAAAGCGGTACGTGGGAGCCTCACGGTATGAAAGCGGTACGTGGAAGCCTCACGGGATGAAAGCGGTACGTCATCAATGGGAGCCTCAGGGAATGAAAGCGGTACGTGGGAGCCTCAGTGAATGAAAGCGGTACGTGGGAGCCTCACGGGATGAAAGCGGTACGTGGGAGCCACACGGGATGAAAGCGGTACGTCATCCATGGGAGCCTCAGGGAATGAAAGCGGTACGTCATCCATGGGAGCCTCACTGAATGAAAGTGGTACGTCGTCCATGGAAGCCTCACTGAATGAAAGTGGTACGTGGGAGCATCAGGGAAGGAAAGTGGTACGTCATCCATGGGAGCCTCAGGGAATGAAAGCGGTACGTGGGAGCCTCACGGGATGAAAGCGGTACGTGGAAGCCTCAGGGGATGAAAGCGGTACGTCATCAATGGGAGCCTCAGGGAATGAAAGCGGTACGTGGGAGCCTCAGGGAATGAAAGCGGTACGTGGGAGCCTCACGGGATGAAAGCGGTACGTGGGAGCCTCACGGGATGAAAGCGGTACGTCATCCATGGGAGCCTCAGGGAATGAAAGCGGTACGTCATCCATGGGAGCCTCACTGAATGAAAGTGGTACGTCGTCCATGGGAGCCTCACTGAATGAAAGTGGTACGTGGGAGCCTCAGGGAATGAAAGTGTTACGTCGTCCATGGGAGCCTCAGGGAATGAAAGCGGTACGTGGGAGCCTCAGGGAATGAAAGTGGTACGTCGTCCATGGGAGCCTACCTGAATGAAAGTGGTACGTGTGAGCCTCAGGGAATGAAAGTGGTACGTCGTCCATGGGAGCCTCACTGAATGAAAGTAGTATGTGGGAGCCTCAGGGAATGAAAGCGGTACGTCATCCATGGGAGCCTCAGGGAATGAAAGCGGTACGTCGTCCATGGAAGCCTCAGGGAATGAAAGCGGTACGTCGTCCATGGGAGCCTCAGGGAATGAAAGCGGTACGTCGTCCATGGGAGCCTCAGGGAATGAAAGCGGTACGTGTGAGCCTCAGGGAATGAAAGCGGTACGTCATCCATGGGAGCCTCACTGAATGAAAGTGGTACGTGGGAGCCTCAGGGAATGAAAGCGGTAAGTCGTCCATCGGAACCTCAGGGAATGAACCCTGTTACTGTCATATGTTGACGTAAACATAACTGTGTTAACTATAAGCTAAATGTAAATATTGATAAAACTGTAAATGAATAAACGTTTTTGCCATGTGATATATTTAAAATATAGTCTACAGCTGTATTTTCAATGGGTTAAACAATAAAATTTAATTAAAAAGCATTAATTCCAGTGGACTTAATGAAGTAGGTTGAAATTAAATGATAAGACTCCCTAACAAACTACCAAAAAAAACAAACAAACAAAAAAAAAACACGCACAAATAAGCAACACTTTTTTTTAAAAAAAATACGTAGTCTAAATAAAATTGTCTATTGCGAACATTTAATAATTTCTTTAGCTTCTAATAACAATTTTATTCTTTATGAAAATTATTGCAAGGGGTATCATTTAGGTAGGTTATAATATAGCGTAAAATTTTAATGCATTTTGTTCGTTTCATGTTGAAAATATTTAATTTTAACTGTACAATTTAACGGCTAAAACTTATGCCAGACTTAAAGGAGTACATATACGAGCCAGGAGAAAATATTGCTTCCACTTTTACCAGCAAAACTTTTAGGTTCTTTTTTAATATTCTTCTTGTAAAAAAGACCCCCCAAAAAGTTTAATGTAAAAGCTTTAATTAAAAGATGTAAATAATCACAGATTTAATATATGTGATTCAAAAAGTAAAAGCAAATTATTTTTCTTTAATGTTTTTGCTTTTACTGATTAAATATTTTTACGCTCATATCCGAAACCTGTCTTTCACAAGAAAGAAAGAAAAAAAGACAAGAAATTAACCACTTTTAAAATTACAGCTTGTTTAAGGAGTCTATTTCGACAGATTTATAAGTTTATTAATTTTTAAATGTCACATGTAAAAATAATCAAAACAATTCATCGTTAACACCGAATTAAAAGAAAAAAAAAGTATTTGATAACGATGCATTAAAAATAATATATATGTTGTTACTCCTTTGATTGTGGTCATATATAAAAATGTTAAAAGTCTACACACCACTTTGAACCAGTTGACTGTTAAAATTACTGCAATTTAACATTCGGTGATAAAAATGACTCCTTTGGGGATATCCATAAGTTCGTCACACTCAAAGTGGGGGGAAGGGGGACGTGTGTAAGAAAGTGTGACAGTTAGTGACAGGGGGGAGAGGGGTCCGGCCATGTGTGGCGTCACGTTGTTTTGGAATAAATTCTAAATTTTGTTAATAAATTTGTTAATAAATTACTTTTTTGTTTGAAAGTGTGACGTACTTTAGTGGGATGGGGTTCCAAGATTTGTGACAGTTTTAGACAGGCGAGGGGAAGGGGTAAAATGGTCGAAAATAGCGTGATGTACTTTATGGACGACCACTTTTGGTACCAAGGGACCTGCAAGCTCATTAATATTAAATATTATGACAAAGCCGATTTCTATTACATTAATTTCATTTGCTTGTTTCAAGGCTAAAATGTTTTGCAAATGTGAGCCGATGTGTAGGTCTAATTTTAATAACAAAATCGTACAATTACATGTACTTTTCATGAAGTTTAGCTCAATAAATTTAAATGACAAAATATATCTCCCCTACCCCTTTTATCCCACTCGACGTTTTAAAAGCAGTTAATCACTTTTTGTAAGTCCCGTTCTTAACATTTATAAGCTACACAGTAACTATAAAAAGTTATATAGTTATTTGAATATCTAGTAAATTGAAATAATATTTTTAAGAGTTTGTATTTTGTGACTCATGTTTTGTGTCCAAAATTTTATTAGAGAAAGCATCGCTCCTATTTTGTAATTTGTAAAATAAAAATGCTATTTCTATTTTTACACACACAAAAACATTATACTGTTTTTAATAACGTCCCACGGCTACTGGTCTGTTAACCAAAACAATAAGGGAGATGACCACAGAGCAATTTTGTTTTTAATTAATTCACTCCACTATGTGTTGCTAAATCCAGAAACTGATTACTTCCAAAAATATTTTCAGTCATTTAAAAATAATCACCGGCCTATATTATGACTTTGTTTTCAGCCTCAAAGAAAATAGACCGCGTATTACCTCCCTTGCAGCTGTCTGTGTTGAACTTAATTTAACCCGTGTTATATCAAAAAGGCGTTTCCATTTATATCGTTATGCCCTTCTATTATTATAACTTTTTTTCTTTACCGATTCACATATAAGAATTAAAAAGGCATTGATCGCAGAGAGAAAATCCGTAAAAATTGTGTTTCAAATAAAATATACCCAATGTTAATGTCATGACACCCTTCACATGTCTCAAATTTAACGAAATCAAACTTTTAAAAAAAAATCACAACTCTAAAAATTATTTCATATTTGTTAGCGATGATCCTTTTTAAAATATCACTTAAACAAATAACTATGAACCACCATAATTTCTTTGGATCCTGGCCCTTATAACAAACTGTGTTCCAATTCTACAGCAATCGGCAGTGACGTCTAGTCATCTGTAGGTGATGTTCGTTCAGTCACGACCATTGGTCGTTAATAATTCTATGGAGGATTAGACATTTAAGACTTCTAATATGTTTTTTTATAAGTACTGAAAATAAGAAAGTGGGATATGGGGGGATTGGGGGGTTAAAAGACGGTGTGGGTTTGAGTATCTAAGTACTTAATACCATCTACGTCTTTATGTTTATATTCACATGCTAGTGGGTAAGACAAAATAATAGTTCTTGGGCTGGGCCACTATGTTTAAGTTAAAATCCTTGGTGCTTGGTTGGATTAAAGACGAATCAACGTGAACGTATGGCTCCAAGTTTACCTAATATTTCAGACCCTGGGTAGATCATTACTCAATTAGAATCATTTCATTATATTCAGTCAAACACAGTGGCGTACATAGAAATTTGTAGGGTTTAGGGGGCATGGAGGGGGGGACTTAACCTCCATGGGAAGACCAACATGCATGGCATTGGCGTGTTATTTAAAGTTCAATAAAATCGGACTAAAATTTGGGGCCCCTGTCAAGTGGGAGCCGGGGGGGGGGGCTTTTGAATTTTAACCCCCTCCCATAACAACGCCGCTGGTAAAAATGTTAAAATTTACATTTTTTTATATTAGTAATTTTAGCTGGGTAGCGAAGTCAATAGTGCATTCGCCTCGCAAGCTGAGGGGGTGGGATCAAGCCCACCTCAAAGCCACTGTAAAAACAAATATCGATATATGACGCAAATAAAGTGCTCTGCTGACCTGGAGAGGGATGGGCGCCGCCAGGGTCTACCGAGCCCGAGAATGTTCTAATTGAAACATAAGAACCCCCTATAATCTCGAAAAAGATCCTATGGGACTTAAAAATTATATATATAATTTTAAAAAGAAATATTACAATAGAGATGAAAAGTGGAGTCAAATACAGATTGCTCTTAACACCAGAAACCCTAAAAAATACACAAAATGCAAACTTTTAATGTCTAGAATTGGGGTTGAGGTAAGATATGTCTGCCAACTTTTAATGTCTGGAATTAGGCTTGAGGTAAGTTGTGTCTATTTGGATATGAATCACCTCAAGGAGTAAAGATATTAAATACATCTACGACTAAATCATCATGAATCAAGAAACCTGTTTCCCAACGAAGTTTCAGATTCACAAACACACACATACACACACTCAAAGACACACACACAGACACACAACTAATCTGTTATCTAACTTTTCATTTTAAGTCATAGGGGTTCAAGGCGAGCCAATTAGAGCTTGGTGTCCCAGAATGGAATTCTAAGAAAAGACATTACGTTTATAGATCATGATTTTAATTTCAGAAAATGTGATGGATGACGTCACGGGATGTTGACGTAGATGATATCTTTCTTTATTGTAACCTATATTATAACGACGCCTTTATTATCACTAATAAAATTTGTTTTATTAAAAAAAAATACATACTGTCTGTCCAAAAACGGATCCTCAACTTTTTAAACCTTTTTGTTCAGTAGCTAATTCATTCAACAATATAGAAAAAGCCATTTTAAAAAAAAAAGCCAAGTTCTGAGATCAGCCTCTTAATTGAAATTACCGACAAGCCATTAGTACTCCAAGTCTGGGAGGCTAAACTTCCATTTGAAAGCAATCCTTTCATTGAATGCCCGAGAGTGTTCTCACGTTCTCGGCAGGACTACTGTAAATAAACTGAATTTAATAATAAATCTTATTCTCTTGCCTGAATTTTGTCAATAAATTGTGTTTGTGTAAGAGGAACGTAAGAGGAATTGTGTATAAACGGGCCCAAATCTTTATTCTCCTTAAAATGTTGTTTTCAAAAATTACATTGAAAGATTGTCTGGTGTTTTTTTAAAATAATTTTTGTACGTTATTAAAAATATTTCGATTCTTCAAAAATCATAACATCGCTGATTGGTTAAAATTGTTTCCTTAAAAACAAATGTGTAAAAATGTATAATTTAAAAAAATGTTGGCATAAATAGCTCCTCACTATTGTCAAAGCAATGGAGCTGAAAAACTACAATTACACTAATTTTGTTTTATGTGTTCGGATTCATATAATAAAATTTCAAATTTGAGAATCTTAATTAAACATTTCTCAGGAGCCGCTGAAAACCCTATATTTTTTTAAAATGCACAGCCCACCTGTTTTTTCTTTTCGGGGTAGTTCCGATTAATTTCCGTTTTTTCAAAGGGAGACTTCATCATTTATCGGAAACCACTCACTCCTGTGATCTGTCGAACTCACGGGGGAAGTACCAAACGGGGCTCAGAGCTTAAAATTACGACCTGAAGCAACACATTTTTGGAGCTGTTGAGTGCTCTCCCTCGTTGCTGTCTCGTCTGCTCCGTCACATTGTGGTTCCGGCTTCCAAAGATTGAGCCATTGGTGGAAGAAACTACTCTAACGGAGGCCAGTAAAGATCAAGAAAAGAATGACCTCGTTTTTATTGCGGCTGTTGAAAACGAATAAATACTGAGAATAGCTACATTATTGTGTAAAAAAATAAATAATTTTAAAAATTATTAACGAGCAACTCTGATGATATTTTTAAGAAACGGTAAGCGAAGCAAATGAGAAGCAAAAGCTGTTTATCGAGTGGAACATTTTTTTTTTCAAAAATAGTATTTGTTTGTCCATACATAAAGATTAAAAAAAAATTAATTCTCAATGTCTTCAATTTTGGTGGTTATATATGTACTCATCTATTATACTAAAATCATAAATCAAGCTGGTTCACAATAAGTTACCAATCCATTTTCTCACCCCATTTCCCGTGAAATGAAACTGTCAACGTAATCACAAACTTGCGTGTTTACCGACCTTTAAAAAAAAAAATCCTGAACTTCCGAAGAGATTTTGTTTACGGTTGTCAGTGTCTCGAGCCACCAAAGTTATTGTTACTAGTCATTAGATCAAAGTTTATAGTATGATGACTAGACAAATACAATCTGGCCTGAAGCTTGACAGTCAATAGATTTAAGTAAAGGACCTAAGCTACACTCTTCGGGCAAATAGTCTATAAACTAAACTACAGTCATTTGCGTTTAATCGTTACATTCGGTCTACAGCATTACATTTTTAAATAATTTATATTAACTTCACCGTCGTCTCCTCGTTCGTCCGTCCATACGGTACGGCGGAAAAACAAAAGTAAAAAATGACCAATTTTTCCGTCGTGGTATCGAGCTGAAATTTTGCACATAGACTCGTGTCACCAAACAAAGCATTGTGTCAAAATTTCAGATCGATAGAATGTACCGTAACAAAATTATTGCACTTTTAGATGATCTCGATATAAATGTATAATAGCCGTCTGTTTTTGTTGACATCCACGAGTTTGCAGAGTTCACTCAAACGATCGGTGACCGAAACCCCAACCCCAAACGTCCCCATTTTAGAGCATTTGGGAGTTAGGTCACTTTCAGTCTGTATTTGTTTGTATTGAATTTAATCAATACTTTTAGTTCTGTCTCATATATTAAGGATTTATAGTAAAAAACTTTGTTTTATGCGGGGTTTTTTTTTATTGTTTCTAAAGGCCATACTTGTCTTACTAAATTCATTTTTGGAAACATGGAAAACACTTCTCCCCCCTCCCCCCCCCCAA
>MUZC01001499.1:322498-341955 GCA_002072015.1 Radix auricularia
AAAAAAAAAAAACAAAAAAAAAACAAGAAAAAAAAACCCACTTATGTCTAAAAAAAAGGCTGTACTTGTTTCACTAAACCAAGGTTTTAAACACGGGCTTACTTGTCACACTCAACCAGCTTTCAAAGAGGGTCAAGCTTGTTACATTACACAGGCTTTCAAAGAGGGTCAAGATTGTTACATTACACAGGCTTTCAAAGAGGGTCAAGCTTGTTACATTACACAGGCTTTCAAAGAGGGTCAAGCTTGTTACATTACACAGGCTTTCAAAAAGGGTCAAGCTTGTTACATTACACAGGCTTTCAAAGAGGGTCAAGCTTGTTACATTACACAGGCTTTCAAAGAGGGTCAAGCTTGTTACATTACACAGGCTTTCAAAAAAAGTGTTAGACTTCTCTTACTAAACCACACCCCCCCCCTTAAAAAAATTAACAATTAAAAAATTAAAATTAATAAATAAAGTAAACTTAAAATAAAATAAAAATCATAATCCAAGATTTTCATCAATTAGGCACATTTGTCCCACTAAACTAGGTTATCTATGAAAAGGAAACTTGTCGTACTGAGACCAGAAACTACGTGAAAACGACATATTTTTCTTTCTAGGCCAATGTGTAACTAGTAGTGAGATGCATGTCTCTCTTCTCACTAAACCAGGATACCCCCCCCCCACCGAAGTCTTATCTCGATAAGACACACGCACTTTAACAAATGTTTGGGAAAACACAGACTTTGTCTGTTTTCATTTTCTGAGCTTGACTCATGGCCACTTAGCTCCCGGAAGGAGTGAAAATCCCATAATTAAGGCTCAATAACACGTTGTACATCGACGCGGCAATCATTGCCACGAGACCAGATACAGGGTTAGAGGGAATGTGAGACAAATTTAGTGCTCCACAAAGAGAAAATAGAAAGGGATACAATTTGAGATTTTAGGAATTTCCCAATAAAAATAGTCCATTTTGGAAGTGGGGGAAAAAACGTATTCATACAAAAAGCTATAATATAAACGAAAGATGAAAAATTATTTTAATTTGAATTATTTCTTCAAGTAATCATCGGCTCAAATTTAAAAAAAAAAAATAACATCATTTTCTGATTAAATATAAAATTATTTAAAGAAAATAACTTATCTTTTTTGTTACCCTTGAGGTTGTATTATGTAATCTTTGTTTTTGTATTTCTTAGCTAGAATCAATTGCCTTAAATATAATTATTTTTTATTATCTTAAAATAAATAAATAAATATTTATTTAAAGATATAGGCACACGAATAGTCTATAATGAGTCTATAAATAATAGTCTATAAATAGTCTCCAAAGAGTCTGAACATTCGTTGTTGCGAACAATTTATCTTTACGCTAACCAAACAACTTAAGGGTAATGCAGCAATTACAAATGTATGCTTCTTGCAATCTTAACTTTGAACAAAAAAAATAATAATTAAAAATTTATGTTTGGCCGTAGCATAAACTGTATATATTGCCACTTTACATCCCCCCCCCGGTCAATCTACATTGTTGTGTTACAATCTCTTTTTATGCCAACAGTCAAGACTCCATTAACCATTTGGCAAACAAGGCACGTGTCTAGGGCACCAAGCGTTTGGTAATCGACATGGCATTAGTACATCGCAAATGTAATATTGAATGGCCCATTATTTAACCTTGGTCTCACAACCTGAGGGGTATAACACCCCCCCACCCAGTTGTTATTTTTAGGGTCTGTGGTTTGCTATTTTTCTTCGAATTTTTGTGTGAGTGTGATCTTTTACTTACTTGTGCTACGTAAGATGATAATCATGAACAAAGTGCTACTCATAATGACTACATGTTAATTTACCTACCTCGTTGACAAGGCTCGTGTCTACTACCAAAGCTAGACGAGCAAATACGAGTAAATGAAGATTACAGCTAATTGGAACATGTTTTGAGGCAAGCAGTGGCGGTGACTTGCACTATCGCTGACCGTGGTCTGGCTTTTAGATACACAAATAAAAAAATTGGATCTTTGCAAGTTGGAAATTATCTAGAGATGCTGGAGTTTGGTCAGTTTGGTCCTTTTTAAGCATCA
Organism: Radix auricularia; assembly: GCA_002072015.1. Classification (NCBI taxonomy): domain Eukaryota; kingdom Metazoa; phylum Mollusca; class Gastropoda; family Lymnaeidae; genus Radix; species Radix auricularia. The sequence continues at coordinate 324,572 of MUZC01001499.1, forward strand.
TACATTCATGTCTGGCCTCTCTGCCTCTGAAGTAGATCTTGTGTCAGTCCTATGTAGAGAGTTCACCAAAGCTTATCCATTGTATCTCACACGGGTGTCTAGGGCGGGAAATGCTTTGCTCACCCATCGCTCTCCAAGCTTGAACACAGCCATTTTTCTCTTTACTTGTTGTCCACCTTGATCATTGACACGTTGAGATCGCATTTGATCTCGTCCGCCCTGGCGGTGCTACAACTAGGAAGTCATACGGCCAGTGGTGCCGTGTCAACACCACCCCCTCACGTGGTTCCACCTGTCAGCTGAGACCTTTGCCCGGGGTGTGGCGCTGGGAGCCACACGTGAGAGTTTCGAGAGATGGACGAGGACCAGTGAGCTTGACCACCCAAGAGTGCAGCTGTCAAAGCGTCAAATGTACTACCTCTGAATGTTAATTGTGCTGGCTGGTCATTCTTACGTCTGGTCAATAGAGCTGACTGGCCATTGCACCTACCAGATCCTTCAACAAATGATCTTAAAACAAAGGTGTTTGTTAAAATAATTATAATTTCAAGAAATTAAATAAACTTATAATTTTAGGTATTACTTTAACAGTAAAAAAAACAGATGCCCAACACCCCCCTCCTTTCTTTAACATAATGCAATCCCACGACTGAAAGTAAAGCCTCGACCCAAATCGTAATCTAAACACAAGCCCCACAATGGAATAAAAAAAATTAAACCGACATTAATATTCCTTTTAGCTTTTAAATTCGTTATCTATTTTTTCTATTTCATTATAAATAAAACATAATAATTAATAAATATAAAGCTCTTGGTTTCCCAAAAAATATCCTGGATACAAAATGTACGCAAAGGATAAAATTTTAAAATAAAATTGATTAATAAATATACATTTTCTTAAAGCTTCTTTATTAATGTATTTTACTTTCTCACACATGTTATGTTGTCAGTTTAAATATGTTTAAATATCACATGACTTCAGCTTTATGTAAAGAATTATAGAAAGTTAAGTTAAAGATCACCCAGATTAAAAAAAAGGTGTATTGAAATATTTTTTTTTAAAAATCCTGTCTAGTTCTATAATAGTCTGGATTTCCCAAATGACATCCGATATGTCCTGACATGCAATCTTAGAAGGACAAATAGAGTCGTTAAAGATATTCCTGTCACAAAATAACGCTACCCATTGATGTGTTGCGAATATTCTCAAAACAAGTTTATTGTTTTTAATGTGAAGGCGAAATTTTTAAAATCATAAATTGGATTAGTTGGATGGCTGGATTAGTTGGATGGATGGATTAGTTGGATGGATGGATTAGTTGGATGGAGGGATTAGTTGGATGACTGGATTAGTTGGATGGCTGGATTAGTTGGATGGATGGATTAGTTGGATGGATGGATTAGTTGGATGGAGGGATTAGTTGGATGGAGGGATCAGTTGGATGGATGGATTAGTTGGATGGATGGATTAGTTGGATGGCGTGATTTGTTGGATGGCTGGATTAGTTGGATGGCTGGATTAATTGGATGGATGGATTAGTTGGATGGATGGATTTTTTGGATGGATGGATTAGTTGGATGGATGGATAAGTTGGATGGATGGATTAGTTGGATGGCTGGATTAGTAGGATGGATGTATTAGCTGGATGGATGGATTAGTTGGATGGATGTATTAGCTGGATGGATGGATTAGTTGGATGGCTGGATTAGTATGATGGCTGGATTAGTTAGATGGATGGATTAGTTGGATGGATGGATTAGTTGGATGGCTGGATTAGTTGGATGGATAGATAAGTTGGATGGATGGATGGATATGTTGGATGGCTGGATTAGTTCGATGACTGGATTAGTTGGATGGCTGGATTAGTTGGATGGCTGGATTAATTGGATGGATGGATTAGTTCGATGGATGGATTTTTTGATGGATGGATTTTTTGGATGGATGGATTTTTTGGATGGATGGACTAGTTGGATATATGGATAAGTTGAATGGATGGATTAATTGGATGGCGTGGTTTGTTGGATGGTTGGATTAGTTTCGATGGCTGGATTAGTAGGATGGATGTATTAGCTGGATGGATGGATTAGTTGGATGGCTGGATTAGTTGGATGGCTGAATTAGTAGGATGGATGTATTAGCTGGATGGATGGATTAGTTGGATGGATGGATTAGTTGGATGGCTGGATTAGTTGGATGGATGGATTAGTTGGATGGCTGGATTAGTAGGATGGATGTATTAGCTGGATGGATGTATTAGTTGGATGGATGTATTCGTTGGATGGATGGATTAGTTGGATGGATGGATTAGTTGGATGGCTGGATTAGTTGGATGGATGTATTAGTTGGATGGATGTATTAGTTGGATGGACTGATAAGTTGGATGGTTTGATTAGTTGAATGGATGGATTAGTTGGATGGACTGATAAGTTGGATGGTTTGATTAGTTGGATGGATGGATTAGTTGGATGGATGGATTAGTTGGATGGATGGATTAGTTGGATGGATGGATTAGTTGGATGTCTGGATTAGTTGGATGGCTGGATTATGCTTTTTTTTAAAAGGAGGCATAACGACAGGAGGATTTATTATGGACCCTAAAGAAGTAGAAAGGGAATGGAAATAGCTGTTCGTGTTCATTTGGTTGTAAACTGAACTAATTTTTTAATATTTTTTTTTATTAAGCGATAAGAGTATGCAAAACACGCGTTAGCGTCAATGCAATGCCGGAGCCTTTGTAAGAGAAATAATAATTTAAAAAAAAACAGATGTCTGAAAATAATGAACAAATTTATGCACTATTGTTGTGAACATTTAGACCTATCCGAAATCGGTGATACAAATGTGTGCACGTTAGTGAGGGTTACAAAGAAAACTTGATTATAGAAAGGAAAGGGCTGATATAACGACGATATAAAATAAAACACCATACAGTCTAGTCGTAGAAATATATAATATAACACAATGAATTTTTGTCGCAGGCCAAATGATTTTTCACATTTTGCAACAATAAAATAAACAATGACAATAACCGAGAAAAAAAGAATGTCGGAGCAGACTTTACTGTTACTTTTAACTAGTTTTTTACAAACAGAGTTTAATTTTAGTGGAAATTCCGTGGAAAGCTAATCAAGCGATGCGATACACTAGAGGATAGAAGAACCAAGAGTAAATTAGTAATTATACATAAAGCAATTAATTCTAATTTAGAAATACAAAACAAAGATAACTTAATACAACCCTCAGACAGACATAAAGATAAAAACACCTTTCTTATTCCATATGCAAGAACACATACATACAAGTTTTCTTTCTTTCCGTCCGGTATTCGGGCGAGAAATTGGTTGCCTGAAGAAACCAGGAAAGCCAACACTTTATCATCATTTAAAACTCTATTAAGAATTCAGGACTAAACACAAACCATAGAAATACGTAGGACGCAATAATCTTCTGTACAGAAGGAGCGTCTGTAACATATAAGATAAGATAAGATAAAAAATAATATAAATAAATAAAGATTTAAAAGAAATTTTAATTTGAAAACAATTCATTTCCTTTTATAAGTTATACGGTATGTGGGCTAACGATTATAGAATGTAGGCTAATTACTAAAATATTGCTAACTGAAACTGAAGAGACTTGTAATTATGAGTTGATGATGTCAAAAGACGATTGGTGCCCTGCTCGTTAGAGGAGGCTGAGAGAGCAGCAAGGCGTTGAAAAAAATTCATTAATATTCTTGTCGGTCTACGTCACATTCTTTGATAACTGCATACAAGACACCTAAAGGGTAAAGATAATAACATAGGCAAGCGGTGCCCAAAGTTTGGCCTGCGGACTAAATGCGGCCCGCATTTAACATTGACTGGTCCACGGCTTCTTATTTAATATTTATGTCACATGATAGTAATTAATATATTATTAATAGAAAGAGATCACGTGACGAATGAATGCTAGAGGGCGCCAGTTGTAGTGAATTGAGCAAGAAGTGTGCGTGAAGTCGGCATGGCTCTCCACTGATGTTATTTATGTACAAAGTGTAAGACGTGACAATTTATTTGATTGATAGATTATTTTTTCTTTAAAACCCCGACATTGTATTAATAAGAAAATCTTGAAAGGATATGTTTATTTTAACAAAAAAATACGACATCATATGATGACAAACGTCGGAGTTACAACATGCCACTGAAACAACGGAATGTCCTTGGACGGGATTTGTTGATTGGTATATATGTACTTGAAAAGTTCTCAGCTCTGCCTAAAAGTATGTAAATTTTGTTTATCGTCTTAATCTTGCCCCCACAAAGCATTAATTCGATACGACTAGCTTTGCAAAAAGTATGAACACCGTTGCCTGAGATTTTTCTTAAATGATATTTTTTATACAAAGTTTAGTCCAAATCGATCCATTTAACTTCAACAAGTAGAAGTAGAATACGCTTTAACTAATTTTTTTACTGCTTATACTAAACAAAATGACGTCATGGGCTCCTGGCCCACATTAGTTTTAATTAAAAACAATTGCTTGTTATCATCCAAGGGACCGCACTCAACAATCTCCCAACGTTTAATGTCCATCGAATGATTGGTGTAGGAAGCCATAAAGGTCAACCAGACGGACAGACAGACATATTGGAAAATGATTAAATACATTTTATGATTTTTTGTTTTGTCATCAAACGAATATTTTGTGTCCGAGGAGATAGAGATGTAGAAACTTTAACATTCTAGTTATGATTGGAAGTCAAATTTTATCATCTCTATATGACATAAACGTTGAATTTAATTAGCTTGGTATCGTCTTTCCTTAAGAGACGGATTCAATTTATTTTAACAATTTTTCTTCCTTTCGTTGAGATAGTAAATACTTAATACGGCAACTTGAACAGTTATTTAAACCGACCTGGCAATGAAAGCAAGTAATTACATTTTATTGATTTCGTAATATCATTCATAACACTGTTGGCTAAATGTGGATTTAAGATGTCTCTATTAGTTAAAAAATAATTAAAATGATTATCAGATACGCTTTTTTCCATCATATTTAAAATGTATTGAATACAACGACGTTTTTGATTTATATTGAATCATATGTTATACCACTACATGAACATGCAACAAGAATCTCCTGAAATGCTCAGTCCATTTAGCTCTCAAACTACGGTGTGTCGTCATTTACTGTGTACGTCTCATATTAAAGAGAATGTACATACATACATATATATATATATANATATATAATGTGTGTTTGTATGTGTGTGTATCAAACATGTGATAGCTTTCTTACTTGTATTGTAATAAATTGTCCAGTCACTAGGAGGAAGCTTTTATCTGAAGATTTAAATAAACAACAAAATAACATGGGTCGGAACAGAAACATATATATATACATACAATTTTTTTGTTCGAAACCTAGAATAAGTAAACACAGCTATTAAAAGATTAAGATATTAAGATAAACACATAAAGAAAATATTCTTAATGCTAAAGATGTGAAATGCAATCTTTACCTTGTTAGGGGAAAAAGCCATATTCAAAGTTTAATTCTATTTAAGTACAATTACAAAAGCATAACCCAAAGAACATGTAGGATAAGTATCATGTTAACTTTGCCACAAAGGTTCTCAAATGGAGTGGAGAACCAAAATGGTCTTGTTATTAATGGCCAGGGAAGCCTTTATTTTTTAACTACATTATTCAAACCTTGTGGGATCAACTTCATGATTTTTACTTTTCAGATGAACGTGCCCTTCTTGCACATACCCAACAACATATGCAGAAGAAAATAAAACTTGTCGCAGCCACTTCTGCTAGCATATGTCTCAACACACATAAAGGGAAGAGTAAAATCCTAAGGTTAATGCCACCAGGACATCCCCCATCATGCTTGAAGGAGAAGCCCTTGAGGAGGTGGACAGTTTTGTTTACCTTGGCAGCATGGTAGATAAACAAGGTGGTACAGATGATGATGTCAAAATAAGGATCGGAAAAGCAAGAGCAGCCTTCCAGCAAGTCAAGAATTTTTGGATAGATACATGGAGAACAACGGCCGTAAACCTGACCCGAATCCAGTCCTTCATCAACAATTGTCAGAGAATAATTCTCAGAATTCACTAGCCGGACAAAATCAGCAACCGGGAACTGTGGCAGTGGACTAAACAGAAGCCCATTGAGGGTGAGAGTCTTCAAAAGTGGTGGAGGTGGATCGGTCATACACTAAGGAAACCTGCTTCTAATATAACAAGGCAAGCCCTGAAATAGAACCCACAGGGTAAATGGAAAAGAGGCCGTCCAAGAAACACTTGGCCCCGAGAATTGGAGGCAGACATCAAGAGAATTGGCCATGAATAGAAGATCCTGGAGAAACTGGCCCAGGATAGAGATGCCTGGAGGTCTCTTGTTGGTGGCCTATGTCCTAGGAGGAAGCGCAGTCGCCGACGATGATCGGTGGATGGCCGTAATGGACGAGAAGACTCAACAATAATTTAATAACATTATTAAAATCTAGGAAACTATACGTTTAACTGATTTATTGTTTAAGCCTTTTTTAAATCCCTTATATTATCTTCACCGTCTTGTCTGTCGTGATATCTTGGGCGACCAGAAAAAAAACAAATGTAAAAAATTACCCACTTCCCGTTATGCGATCGCGCTGAATTTGGCACATACAAATGCATTGTATAAAAGTTTCAGATCTATTTTTAGTTTATCTTATATATTTAGTCGTTGACCGCCACGGCTCAGTGGTTTCAGTCCAGCCTTCATTGTCACATGAATCTGTCTCGGTCTGTCGCGTGGTGCGTTTTAAATATAACATAAACATTACTTTGAGTTAGCCCTCATATATAAGGGGTTTATAGTCAAACCTTTTTTGTTACGGTTTGTTTAATTTCTATCAAGTTCTTGGGTACACGTGCATTAGCGGGGTTTTCTAGTTAATTCATTTCATTCCTTCGTCGGGAATACATACATCTGTGTTATCGGTTTAAAAAGTTTATGTCTTTTAGAAGCTCTAGACGCAGCGATTCGATAGACGAAGACAAAAACAACAGCTGGCATTGATCTAGCCTCGGTCTCGTTTTTGATGTGACCTCTTCCGAGTGGGCACTGGTAGTCACGTGAGTGTTTTGGAGGACAGGAAGTGGTCGTTTGATGGACTGCAATTAGTAGTTCAAATGTGAGCATTCTGACTGGTGTGAGGTGGCGCTGTCACGTGACTTTCTGCCACTTGAAGGGATGCATCCAGCAGCTGGGTTTTATAAGATGTCTGTAGCAACGATGGCCAAACAGAAACTCGCCAGCCGCATGCGGCTCTTCTGTGTTCACATTGCGGCTCGCGTACAATGTTTGAAATACATGTCAAAAGGATTACTGAAGTATTTCCAAGCATAGTTTAATAACCGATTGTAATAAATGGGTCTCTATTTATTTTTAAAATCATTTTCAGTGGCTATTAGTTACTATAGGTCTGGCAACCCTTTGTCTAACTTATTTATTTCTTCCAACACAAATTCCATTACCTATTGAGGAAAATGAGATCGGATGTCATGACCCAAATAATTTTTGTTTCATTCTCTAGTCGAATAAGACTCATTTTGGCATACGTTAACATAACGAAATTTTAAAAAAGATAATTTTAAACAAATGTGCACCACTAACTCGACCAAGTTCAGTCACGAGATTTAAAAACCAGTTTACACAAAGAAACAAAACTTTGCACTCAATAAGGTTGACATCAATGTTCAACTTAAGCTGATCAGTTGATATGGGTAATATAATATATGTATTTACAAGGTGCAAAATTGTTATTTTTTAAAACAAATTTGATCTTGTACAACTTTGCGTACGGACCAACGACCCTTAGAGAAAACATTGGCTGACACTCCGTTTACTTTTCGTGCCACTTTTACATTAAAAACAATATCAGATTTGGGTATAAGTAACACTTGAAATAACCATTGACTTATTTGCTTTTTACTTCACGTTTTCTTCACATTAATGGATTGTTAACACTTTACAGAGTAAAATGTATGCTTCTAGCTTGTGATATTTTTAAAACTAACGGCGATGCTTTTAGAAATCAGGATAGAGCTGTCAGAGACTGTGTACCGTCTCACGCTACTGATTTATTCTCAAGCTCGCTGACTTAAAAAATAGGAAAACTAACAGAAGTTGCTGATGTAAAGGTCAGATGTTAGTGCATCGCTGAATTCCCAGACAAGCTTTAAAAAATTATGGTTAATTAGATTGAAGTGTAAGTTTTTATTTTTTTAATAAAGAAAAGAAACATTTACTGAAATGTGAACAGCTAATTAGTTAAGTTCAAATGGAACAGGTTTTGATGACAAGGTCTACAAAATAGAAATGGATTGTTAGTGCTATAAGGGTTAAAGACTATTGTAATAAGATATGAACAATAAAAGATGGAAAAATTCAATTGCCGTGAGTGAAATAGTATATTGTTATTAATGAAGGAAGATAGATGGATGGATGCGCCGAGTAAAAGCTAAATAATCAGGTAGAAGGAAAAATATAGTAAGTGAGAGACAGAGAAAGTGAGGGAGAGTGAGAGATATATAGAGAAGGAGAGAGGGAGTGAGAGGGAGGGAGGGAATCAGTGAATGAAAATGGTAGAGATGCCAAACAGTCTGACTGAAATGAATTCCGTTCTTAAAAATTGATGTTTTTTATTCCATTTTCCTGAAATTTTAAACTTGACAGTGACTTTTGTTTCAAATTTCGAGATGTTTATAGGTACACACGCAAAGTTTAAGGTTTTCACTTTTAAAAAAAGATTTTTGTCAACGTATTTCTCATTTTTTATTTTAATTTCAGTATTTAATTTTAATTTCGTCAAATATTCCGAGTTGAAATGCAGGTAAGCTGTTATTAAATCTAACCACAAAGTAATTTTGTTACTTCATATCAAATTTCTAAAAAAAAATTAAAAGAACAATAGTTAATTTTATCGATTTAACCGCTACAAATCGGACTTTAAAAAAAAAATCAATAATTTTTTACAGTATTTCAATATTATAATTAAGAAAATATTTATTTCAATTTTTTAAATGTAAAATGTTGAGGTATTTAAAGATATTGATAAGACAAGATTTTGAAACTATGAATTAAACAGAGTCGAGTGTCTATACTATCTTGGTAAGAGGTGCCCTAATTGATAAAACATAATTATTTCTTGCAGTCCATTATCGTCATAAACGAATTGGCATACATAATAAAACAGATTTCTATTTACGATAGCGGGGATTAGATATACATATGCATTGATATATTTTTAGATATATACGTATTGAAGGTCACACAGAAGAAGTGAAATATTTTAAGTGTTACTGCTATCGTCGTGGTTAAAGAGGAAATGGATCACGATGGAGATGTAACGTAGATGTCTATTGGCAGAGAGGTCACTATCTACCCCAGGGGTCAGCAACTTTTGGAATGGGAAGTGCCAAAAGTTATAATTTACAGCATTTTACAACTTTAAAATGGTCACTAATATGAGTTTTGAACATAAAATTATATCATTATTAATATTTGTGCATGGAACTAGATAGCCGCACCTTGTCATCGAAACAGCCGCATGTTGCCGACCCCTGGTTAACCCAATGATAATCAAAAGGTACATTACCAATAGGTTGATGTTAAACGTACAAGTTTTCAGCGTTTTTTTTTTTGGTGTTGCCGTCTGGTTGTACTATGGTTAGATACATGGAGACACAATTAACAACTATCAGGAATCAACAACGTTTAATCTATCTATCCTAGGACTACTCCTTCGATTTCTATGGTGCAACTGCTAGATCTTCTGCGATAGGCCTTATTAAGGTGCGGACTGCACCAGGTCGCACTATCACAGGTGTGATAACAAAGTATAACATTGTGCATGTTGCCGTTATTTGGCACTGGCAGACTCGAAGGAGGTCTATTGGGTAAGTTGTGAGGGCATTACACCATGAAATGGCTGACACCAACCGCCGTGTCGCGTCTGTACACTATTCTTATCCCCTGACTACGTCACAGCCGCTAACATCGCATGAACTAATATTATAATATACAACAATAGCAGTGCGCCAAACTAACATTAACATCACCTTCGCTCACAACCCCACCAACACCTGTTAGAATACGTGAAACTTGGCCACAGTCATGTCAGTCCATAGAGCACCTTGACCCTCAATTACGATTTATAGAATTGTATGCAACAAAAAATCCGTGAACGGCAAAGAAGAATCAATAGTGACCAATATTTAAAAAATGCTTTTTATTCTATGCGGGGTTAAGTAAGTGCACAGAGTTTCATCTCATTGTACTTCGAGATATAGGTCACCCACAGACAAAGAAAGCTCTTCTATCGATTTTTATTTAGTTAAAAATGTTTCAGCCAAATTGAAATTCCGGAAAACGGTCTATAGTAAAATTCAAAATGGATGAAGTTCAAGGTTGCGCTGATCCAGGATTGACCTTCTGATCACGAAGCACGTTTTTGTTACTTGGGTTTAGTAAGTGTAAAATGTTTCCGCTGAATAGAAAATCAGGATGTAGTTACTACAGATTTTCACGACAGATTTTAGCCAAACGGTAGGTGATGGTAAGTGGTGATGTAGAAAGAAAATTAAATTTCTTCAGATCCACGGGGTGAGTAAATGTAACAAGTTTCAGCTCAACAGAAGAAAGAATAGACCGAAATAGGCGAGAATTATAATATCGAGACAAGATCATTTCAAGTTTCATTTGGGAACACTGGTACTTTTCTTATCATAAGCTGCTGAATTCTCGTTATGCTTTGTAGTGTGTAAAAATTTCAGCTCGAGAACACATCGTTATGGGGGTAAAATAGGAATCATCATCATTATCATCAGTCCCGTGACCGTTGCGGTCGTTGAGGGGAGCGCATTGATACATCAACAGACAACTATCTCCACGTTTGCCAATCATGAGCGGCGGCCAATGATGGAAATAACTCCATCCTAAAGAAAGTAATCTAATTTAATTCATGATGAAACAAAATGTTACTTATTTTATGTTACAGCCAAAGTTTTCTTCATTGCTGCGGCTTGAAAGTTGAAATGACTGGGTCTCTTACTTTCCTCGAACGGACATAACCTTTTCTACAAGTATTGTTTAATTTGGCTTCTCTGTCACACGCGTAACCAAAACAAATCTATTAATTGACTATTATTAGAGCTTTGAATATTTTCCTGGTTTCTCTGGCATGTTCAGGCCACGCGTACCATTTCAGAATGCTAGACGGGAAGGAAGACTTTTATTCCTTTGATCTAGCGAATAGAGCAAGGGATTTTTTATACACATGTCTATTATATGTAAGTTTTATTTTAGATCGTTGTTGCGTTGTAGTTCAATTTCTCTGTAGCAAACACATCTGCCTTCTCAGACTTTGTAACACATTTCGGCTTCAAACCACTCTGCGTACCAACAATATTGTGCCTTCAACCCCTCTGGGACACATACAATGTGACACTAATCTAAAACACATACATTGTTCATCCAAAAAGTCTGGGATACACATAGAATGTGCCTACAAGAACCCAAATGAAATTGCGCACTAAACGTCTCACCACACTCATAATAGCACCGATCACATTGCGTGTCTGTCACTGCACCAGGCCGACTTAGTAGCCTTTAGCGATGAACTCTAACTCAGTTGTCAAATTGGGTCAGATGACCAACCAAAAAAAAAAAGTGGAGTTAATGGATTTTGTTTTCAGTTTAACCTGATTGTATAGTGCGCTCGCCTAACAACCTGAGGTGCGTGGGATCAAGCCCACGCTAAGCCACAATACAAACGTTAATTAAATACTATTGCTAAAATGTCATCCGCTGACTTGGAGAGGAGATGGACGCCGCCAAGTCTACCAAATGCCAAGAAAGTTCTAATGGAAACATTAGAGCCCCCTACTACCTAGAGGTTATTAGACACAGCAACAACAATTTAGATTACTTATCAAAAAGAAACAAGTAAATTTTTAATTAAAAATATTTATAATAATAACTAACAAAATTAAAAAAATGTATTTTCTATTCAAACCTTTATTCATTTCAAAAATAATATCTATAAACATGTTGTGAACAAAATTTCTGTCATGTCTTACATATGCGCAAAAATAGATTAAATGTAGAAATAAAATAAAATAAATCTTCAAAACATTGATTCTTAGAAAGCAAAATTACTGTTTTCGGCAAAACTGCAACGCACCTCTGTAATCACGATCAGCCTACACTTTTTGGGTAGATTTAACTCGAAACCCGACGTTCTTACTTTCATTTGTCACATCTTTCCAGTTGCTCAACTTTCTTTCTGATCACTGCCGGCTGGAAATATTATGTGCCACTTGGTGCGTTAAACCTGGGTGTCAAGCAAGCCGGACGTGCCGAAATAAGAACGATGATAATTAATATTTTTTGGATTATTGTAAATCTGAAATTCAATGTAAGTCCATAAAAAAAATACGCAACTAAGTAGTCAACATTTATTTAGCAATAATACTGTACTTGTTTTATAGTCATCAAACAATATTTTGTAATATGCATACAGGAAAACAATCATCAGATGGGTTTTGTGAACTTAAATGGTCCGTAGTGATAAAATAACCGAAAGACGTTGAAACAAAACTAGGTCATTACGCTCGCATCAACAATGGACTTTGTCCAAGTCACCCTGCTCTTTGTCTTGTGAAAAAAATCTGCACACTGTCCTTTGTCTAATGGCTACAACAAAACTAATGAATAGAATTTACCCGTTTAAGGTCCCCCCTCCCCATTCCGACATAAAAAAAAACAAATTACACAGACTATTTGTGTAAGGAAACAATAAATTAAAGCTTTATTATCAACTAATACAAATAATGGTAGACGTTTCGGCTCATGCCTTCATCAGTACAAAAACAATTACATGTACTTACATATATATTCAAATTAAAACATATTAAATTCTATGTGATAAAATGAAAAGAAATGAAAGACAAAAATAAACACGGACATAGAATATAAGAAAAAGGAGGAAGTTGAAGTATCTAAAGTAACAGTGAAAACCACAACGGGAAAACGATTTTGCAGTCATGTAAAATTGTGGATTTGGTTAATTCCATATGGAGCCAACGTACCAAATCGTTTTATGAGTCTATTTTCCATGTGGACTCTATCATGGGTATTGGTTGCATATAAAATACCAGTAACTACAATATCCAAAATGCCATCGTGGTCAACACTGTTAAAATGTTTAGACACAGGACACTGAGCCTGTTTATTTATATTGTACAGGTGTTCTCTAAACCGATCTCCAAGACGACGACCTGTCTCACCCACATAAATTTTTTTACATCTCTTGCAAATAATTGCATAAATCACGTTGCGACTGGTGCAAGTGAATCCATCTTTTATTAAGAATTGTTCAAGAGGGAAAGAAATTTTGTTAATTTCAACCACATATGGACAAGTATTGCAACGGTTACGGTTGCAACCTTTTGTTCCAATATGTGCTTTCATTGTGGGAAGGTGACTTCTTACAAGTATGTCTCTGAGGCTTTTATCTCTCCGGAAAGCAAAAAGAGGAGGTTTTTTGAAGACCTGCTGAGTTAGAGGGTCAGCCATAAGGATTGATCGGTTTTTGAGAATCACCTGGCGGGCCTTAAAATTATGGGGATGGAAAGTTAAAACAAATTTGCATCTATCACATTGATCGTGAACAGATGATGTAAATGTGTCCTGTCTGGTCATGCCTTTAATTCTATTGACAGCTGATGTTAAGATTGTTTCCGGGTATGACCTCCTTCTAAAAAAGTCCAGCATCTCATCACTTCTTTCCAAGAAGTCTGCCTCATCACTGCAGAGTCTTTTAAGTCTTAGTAGTTGTGAAAATGGGATAGAGTTCCTACACGATTGAGGATGGGACGATGTATATAGAAGGAAACTATGGCTGTCTGTAGGCTTGTAAAAGATGGATGTTGATATTTTGTTTTCTTTTAATTTTATTTGTATGTCCAAAAAGTTAACAGTACTCCTATGAATAGTTGATGTGAATTTTATTGAAGGATGGAAGCCACCAATGAAGTCAATAAAATTTTGCAATTGCTGCATGTCCATTTTGGTTATTCCAATACAATCGTCGATGTATCTCTTGTAGTACTCTGGACAAATACCTTTGTAATTTTTATTCCATAGGTGTTCCAAATGGCCCATAAATATGCATGCATAACTTGGTCCCATTTTTGTTCCCATGGCAACTCCACTAATTTGATCAAAAAACTGTCCGTTGAACTCAAACGAGTTTAAATTTAGGACCAGCTCGGTCAATCGTAGTATGGCACTTGCTGGGAACTTAAGGTTTGCCTTCTTGTTTAGAAAAAAGGAAATTGCAGAGAGGCCATCAGCATGTGGAATTGACGTGTACAATGAAGAAACGTCCATTGTAAATAGGAGGTGATCTTCATCCGGTAAAACCAAGGAATCCAGTGATTTTAGCATATGGCTAGTGTCCTTAATATATGATGGTAAATTTTCAACTATCGGTTGGAAAACAGAATCCAAAAAATCAGAAATTAATTCAGTAGGACAAGAGCAGGCGGAGACAATGGGTCTTCCTGGGTTTCCCAGCTTATGTATTTTAGGTAACAAGAATTTATCAGAGGCGGATCTACACCACCATCAAATTCCAAGTGACACTACTGTGCTTGCTTTAAATTTCAGTGCTGAAAGGGTTTTCCGGGATTCTCTGTTTTTGGCAGTAACAAGATTGCGACGACCTAACTTCAGGAAAACAATATTTTTCAAACAATGTAATGAACTTAAAAACACAGACCAGATATCAGTTATCGAAACCAAGAGTCATCATATTTGATCTTTTTCATAAATGAAAATTGAAAATAATCTTTTATAAATTGAATTTTTTAAAACAAGAATTTTCTTACATTTGTTTTATAGAATATCTATTTAAAAATTGTCTTATAGCAAAAGTGATATCCTTTTAACAGAGTTGCAAATATTAAATATCTTTTGGAAAATATTTTTTATACCTTTCTTAAAAAAGTTGAGTGGACATTCGGCACAAAATAAAAATAAACCGGTAGAGAGACTTACATTTTTTTTTTTTTAAAGATCCTCGACACGTTATGCATCCAAATGACAAAATTCAGCTTCAAGTTTCAGAACTCTTGCCAACAATGACTTTGTCCTGTGGACTAATCTAGGCGTCTCTCCCCTTGAGTATATCTGGATCTGAGGAGAAGCTTAAAGACTTTAAAAGGGAAAGTAAAATGTATATTATTTTTAAAATCATATAAAAAAATAATGTATAAAAAGTTAAAGGGTAAAATCATACATATTTAGATGATAAGATGTACAATAAGTTTATTACTTACGTACAGTTAAATTCTGCCTAGAACAATGGAAACGTTAAAAGTCAAGAACCTTATTTTGATTCTACTTTTGCATGTTGTAAGTGTTTTGTTGTAACTTTTCCTTGCACGTAATGGCAATATTATAAATTATTATTTTTAACGTATATAATAATCTGAGTAAAATCCACGCAAAATTTCACGCAAGTTTCAATTTTTCGGCTTTTTCTTAATTTTAATTTTCTTTTCTTTATACAAATTTAAGGAATTTTTTACGTTTAAGGGCAAAATTGATTTTCAACACAATTTCATTAAGAAAAATCGCTTTAAGATATTTGAAATGTCTGTCCGGTCTTTTCGAGCTTAGAACAGCAACTCCTCCTGAATCATACCAGATAGAGGGTTCTGGTCTGTTGCAAATATGGTAAGGAGGCTCAAGTTAACAAAAACTACAAAAAAGTTTACTTGATTTACTGGAGAAATTTTTTTAAAATAAAAAAACAAAACAATAAACCAAAAAACAAAACAAAAATCAGTATTTTTTTAGTTTCTCGCCAACCATAACATCTATCGGGCTGAAACAAACGCCATATGATAAGTAATAATATTTAGAATAATGTTAGAGAAGAAATTGTTGAAAAATTTCTTTACGCTCCACTTCCGTAATTTTAGCAGCAATTTGTAGACAGAGATTGTTTTGTTTACTTTCAGAATTGTTGTCTTGTAATGACTTTTAATGTAATCTTTGCCTTGAATAAAAAGGTTAAAAACTCTTGCTGGAAATTGCGTTTAGATGCACTTTCGAGTTATTATTTGTTTTCAAATATTTAAAGGTAACTGAGATCAAATTGCACTTTCTATTGAGTCTTGCTAAATTATTTTTTTCATTAAAAAATATTGCATGCTCCGAATTTTAAGGCCTTATATAAATTTTTTTTTAACTATAGAAAAAGTTTTGAGTAAGAAAAATGTAATGAGACTACAACCAAAAATTTTAATAAAGCCATTTTTTTGTCGAGACCAGAAAGAATAATGGTCTCTTATTATAGCTCTGGGCATTTGACCTGACCTTTTGCTTTGTCAAATACGCTTTTAAATAAGAGCCACTAGTGAGAGATTCTTTGTCATAGTCAATAGATATTCTTACATAAAAATTACTTTCAAGATACTTATTCCCGGGCACGAAACGTGAAATAAGATCTATTAATAGATTTCAAACAAGAATCGTTAGTATATCCTCTCATACACACACACATACAACCCCTCGCAAAAATGTTGGATAATTACAGGGTCGGGAAATCATGGCTCGCGAGCAAGACTTTGCTGTATTGATGGCTGCATCTGGCTCTCAGAAAACTGTCAGATTATACAAAAAAAAATTTTTAAGTTTATTCAGACTCGTTTCAACTACATATAAACTGTATATTTAAAAACTACATGGCAATGTAATTTTTAAAAAAATTCAGAGAATTATTGCACATTCAGTATTGAAATTACACAAAATGCACACACATACTTGAATTTTTAATTTTTAACCTAATTTATGGCACCCACAGAATAACTTATCAAAATAAGTGGTGCTTATGGCACTCACAGAATTACTTATCAAAATAAGTGGTGTTTATGGCACTCACAGAATTACTTATCAAAATAAGTGGGGTTTATGGCACTCACAGAATTACTTATCAAACTACGTGGTTTTATGGCACTCACAGAATTACTTATCAAAATAAGTGGTGTTTATGGCACTCACAGAATTACTCATCAAAATAAGTGGTGTTTATGGCACTCACAGAATTACTTATCAAACTAAGTGGTGTTTATGGCACTCACAGAATTACTTATCAAAATAAGTGGTGCTTATGGCACTCACAGAATTACTTATCAAACTACGTGGTTTTTATGGCACTCACAGAATTACTTATCAAAATAAGTGGTGTTTATGGCACTCACAGAATTACTTATCAAACTACGTGGTGTTTATGGCACTCACAGAATTACTTATCAAACTACGTGGT
>MUZC01001499.1:364171-396253 GCA_002072015.1 Radix auricularia
ATATATATATATATATATATATATTAGCATCAAAGTTTGTGAACTAACTTATATTATTTGATGTAATTAAGTATCTGTTACTCATAGATACACGGTGACAACACAGCCTCACATTTTGTTTACATTCCGAGTTGTAAGAATAATGTCATTTCCTTCTGTACTACATGGGTATTTTGTTTTATTAAAGTGACATATGCGCAGCGCTTATTTTTTTTAATGCCTTTTGCCACTCATAAAAAGAGGGGGGGTGCAATGTTTTGTGACTCCCCTTGCTTTCCCATAAAACGACTCTTCCTGAATCCAAAATTATTGTTCCTTCAAATGTGTAATATCTTTTTAGGTATCTTACCTGTATATATATATATTTTGAAAAACCTCTATATTAAATTGTGGTGTCTGAGCTCGTGCGACTGACCGTGCGACCGTGCGAGCTTGCTTGCTGAAAAAAACTTTGGCTCGATTAATAACCCTTTTTCTCGTAAGTTAGCAAGCTGAAATTTTGCAGGCAGACTCATGCCGATGATAAAATTGATGTATCAAAATTTAAAATGGATCGAATGGACAGTAATTGAATTATTGAATTTTAAATTTATTTTATTTATCTCTACGTATCATGTTAATTTTGTAGAGTGTTGTGGTGCGTATTATGTTCAACAACCTTTCATGTCGCGCACTAAGGTGCGCATTACATTGACATTACTTTTTAAAAATATATTCACGATCGCTGCGCATTATCTTAAACAATTTTTTTTACAAGACATAACTATAATTTTTGTATTTTCGGATCGTTTTGCTCTGCGTGTTGTAATGAACATCCTTATATATTTTAGTTTTGTCTCGTATATAAAGGATTAATAGTAAAAAAAAAACTTTTTTTTTTTATTTATCAGCTTTGCTTATGTATTAGTAATTCTGACGTCAATAGCTCTTGCAAAAATGTCAGGTTCTTGAGAAGCTTTGCAAGAGCCTCTGTCATCATTCCGATGTTGGAGGTCTTCGTCTGAGCGGAGATAAGCCATGACAAGCAATTCAAGTTCTTTTTTTAAAACATATCTGGACAAAATGCATAGCTAATATAGTAAAATATTTTTGAACGTGATTCCAGCAACAAAGTAATAAATGTTTAATGGAACATCCTTCCATCTCTTATAAATTATTTATTTATGCCTGCACTAATTAACGAATATTTCATCTACTAATCGATATTTGCGTTGATGGTTGGTGTTTGAATTAACCATTAATCGAATTACCGAATTTATCCGTAGGATATTCATAGTCTCATCTTATATGTTACAGACGCTCCTTCTGTAAAGAATATTATTGCGTTCTACGCATTTCTATGGTTTATGTTTAGTCCTGTATTGTTACTAGAGTTTTAAATGATGATAAAGTGTAGGCTTTTCTGGTTTCTTCAGGCAACCCATTCCACGCCCGAATACCGGACGGAAAGAAAGAAACTTGTATTTGTTTGTTCTTTCATATGGAGTAAGAAAGGTGTTTTATATTTATGTTTATCTGAGGGTTGTATTAAGTTATCTTTGTGTTGTATTTCTAAATTAGAATTAATTGCCTTATGTATAATTACTAATTTACTCTTGGTTATTCTATCCTCTAGTGTTTCAAGGTTTAATGATTTAACTAATGGTGTTACTCTTGTCAGTTTTGAATATTCTCCAGTAATGAATCTGGCAGCTCTTTTTTGAATTTGTCCTAACTTATCAATATTTTCTTTGGTGGACGGGTCCCATACATATTCTAGTATAGGTCTCACCAGGGTGATGTAGCATTTTAGTTTTATATCTTTGTTACATTTGTAAAAGTTTCTTTTTATAAAGCCTAAGGTTTTGTTTGATTTTTTAATAACTTCATTGACATGGGGATTCCAAGATAGTTTCTCATTGATTATGACTCCTAAGTATTTTGCATCTTTAGTTTGGGTTAGTTCTTTTCCATGAATAAAGTATTTTGAATTTATTTGTTTCTTTTTCTTTGTTACTTTTAGCAGTTGACATTTTTCTGGGTGGAAGGACATACTCCAGTTAGTTTCCCATTTTATTAATTCATCTAAGTCTTTTTGTAAAATTTTGCTATCTTGTTCTGACTTGATTGTTCTATAGATTATACAGTCATCAGCAAATAACCTAACTTTTGTTCCTGTTGAGATATTGTTGGGTAAATCATTTATATAAATTAAAAATAGTAAGGGACCTAGGACAGTTCCTTGTGGAACTCCTGAGTTAACCTTTATTGGTGTAGATTTAGAACCATTAATTATTACAGTTTGCTCCCTACCCAATAGGAAATCTTGGATCCAGTGATGTAAGGGACCTGAGATTCCAAAGTATTTAAGTTTTTTTAAGTAAACTAAGGTGGTGAACTTTGTCAAATGCTTTTGAGAAGTCTAGTAATATTGTATCTATTTGATCATTATTATCTAAGCCTTTTGATAGTTCATCTATTAGACCTATCAATTGTGTTTCACATGATCTGTTCTTTCTAAAGCCATGTTGGTGTGGGCATAGGGCATTGTATTTGTCAAAATGGTTAACTATTAGTAGAAGATGAACACCAGAAAGTTTTGATGTTTTTCTTAATAGACAACTTTCAAAACTTGAACCTAGTGCCCCTTGTTTGAAGGTGTTTTTTGTTTTTGGTTATCTGTTGAAATGTTGAACAACGAAACGAAAGTGTTATAGTTTTTTAAAAAGTACACTTGTGGCCAACTCTGAAACTATAGATAAAAAGGCAATATTAACTGATTAATTATTCGTTAAATTTGCAAAAGTTAGAAAAATATAATGTATTTATTTTTTCTTATACTTTACGCAGGATAAAATTATACTTTTATATCCAACAAAACTGTATTTAATTAAAATAAAAAAGACTATGTAAACTTTGTTCACAATTATTGAGAAAATAGTTGTTACGAAAGTCCTTAAGTTTTTACATGTTTACAAGACGATATCATCCTTGGCCCTCCTCCCACTATCACCCTTTGCCCACCTCCCACTATCATCCTTGGTCCACCTCCCTCTATCATCCTTGGTCCTCCTCTCACTATCATCCTTGGCCCTTCTCCACTTACCATCCTTGGGCCTCCTCCCACAATCATCATTGGCCCTCCTCCCACTATCGTCCTTGGCCCTCCTCTTACTATCATCCCTGGCCCTCCTTCCACTATCATCCTTGGCCCTCCTCCATTATTATCCTTGACCCTCCTCCTACTATCATCTTTGGCCCTCCTCCCATTATATTCCTTGGCCCTCCTCTTACTATCATCCCTGGCCCTCCTTCCACTATCATCCTTGGCCCTCCTCGCACTATCATCCTTGGCCCTCTTCCCACTATCATCCCTGGCCCTCCTCCCACTATCATCCTTGGCCCTCCTCCCACTATCATCCTTGGCCCTCCTCCCACTATCATCCATGGCCCACCTCCCACTATCATCCTTGGCCCTCTTCCCACTATCATCCTTGACCCTCCTCTCACTATCATCCTTGACCCTCCTCCCACTATCATCCTTGGCCCTCTTTGCACTATCATCCTTGACCCCCCCCCCCAATTGTCGTCCACTTCACGCCATACTGCGGCGAAACACTAGATAGATCCCATTTTCCTAATTGCCAGAATTACCTCAGGGGGATCGTAACCACCCTAGGATCTGTCAGACGCACACACGCTCGACAAGATTCCACTTAACACTTTTAAGTCTCATTCTCCATTGAACTCCTGAGACCGGTCTCTTCCAGTCCTAAATTTAGCTGAACGCTCAATACTTCGATCGTGTTTCAGCACCACCCATCAAGGTCTCCCAAAAACAACAAATAAATAAGTCAATAAGATACGACAGTAGACTCCCTAATAACTACCCACAAGGACGATATTAGACGTGAAGACGAGAACAAAATTAGCCGCCGTCACATTCACTTCTCTACGCTAAAAAACATTCAGGCGGCAAATCAAATACAAATCGTTAATTTTTATTGTCAGCACTCTTGCACGGCCTGTGAATAGTGGGTCGGCCTCTAAGTCGGTATAATATCTTTTAGCTACTGTGAGTACACTTTTACTACCCTAGTTAATGCTTCTAAAAGTAACCCACAGTTCAACCAGACTGTACTCTCTCTCTCTCTTTCTCTCTCTCTTTCTCTCCCTCTCTCTCTCTCTCTCTATCTCTCTTTCTCTCTCTCTCTCTTTTTCTCTCTCTCCATCTTTAGTATGTATATATATCATAATCACCGATGCGCGTCAACTTTATTTTATCGTTAATAAATGATTTCGATTGGTTCGAAAATTATCGCCATTAATTTTCTCATCTTTTCTCTGGAATGATTACGTGCTCCGTATTATAACAAGCCTTAGACTTGACGAATTTACTAAGAAGAGGATACTATAAACGTCATTGTGAGTTATTATGGAAAGAAATTATAGACAAACAGAGCATACAACTCCCTAAATAAAGTCATTGTTCCCATCTTGATAACTGAAACAAAAATAACAAAACATCTTCTGCATATAATAAATCAAACGACAAATATCCCGTGGGAAGACACCCAAGGCAGCTTATTGCAAGAGGTCGAAGGTCATCAAAGAGGATGTCGGGTTAAACGAGTGATATTAGTACTGTAGCTAAGACCAAAGGATTTAGTAAAATGATGATTCATTGATTTGGAAACACACCGATCAATAAAATCATTCAGAGAGAAAGCAATTATGTGACCAAACATAGCGGGATCATGGGAATAGACGTCGCTGTTGTGGACTTTCATTTCATCGTTCGTTATGTTTCGAAATGTGTTCAGATAAAAGAAAACTCCACGTGTCGTGGTTTTTAATGGGTTAACAAATAAAAATAGTGGTCAACAAATATAACAGCGCAACGAATTTGAAGTTTACGTTAATTTTTTTTCCCGAACTTTCTTTGTTAGGTTCTTGATTTGTGCCATTGGTCCTATAATCGATATGGTACTTTTTTAAAACTACACAACAGACATTTTTTAAGCTTTACATTGTATTTGAAAAAATTGTACGTTTATTTGAACACATGAGGCAGTTATCTTTTTTTTCCACATGACATCAACAACTTGTATATCACTATGTATACTCACTTCAACGGCCACAAATTTGGGCTGTCACCATTCTATTTCAATTTTTAGGCTTTTAATGTTTAGTGAACTATTTCTTTTACAACTCATATAGGAGCTCCAGGGTCACAAAATAAGTTCAATAACTTAATGCCAGTCAAGCAACTCATCTGCCAATTTTTCAAACTTTTTAATTTTAGGTAATTGTTTAGTCAAAGTTACACATTTGGAACTAATTGGGTATTAAAAAAATCTTCCTATATTTAAAAGGATATTTTTTATGTAATATTTCATTAATAAAATGCGTTGTTATGATCGCGACAAGTTGTAAACTAACAACATTAATTTAGTTATATAAAACAATCAATATTTGAGATATTCAAAATTTACTGTAAGCTTTTGTTCTGCGTCTTTGTACAAATAATCTATTATGCGCTCGTACACAGATGTCATTCTAAAAAGAGCCTGCCTCAGGCGGATTATTATTAATTAAAATGTCTTTATGAACATTCGTAATTTTTGACATTCTGCTTCAACGAATTTTATTTACACATCAAAACACGATTGTGGGTGCAGCGTTCATTCTCCCCTGGCATCAAAGCAGATGAGCTTGCCACACAATCATTCCTGTTTACTTGTGATATAAGTTTCTGGACAGTTCAAGCGATATTTTCTCATGGGTGTAAAACATCCAAATCATTTGTAATTTATACATTTTAATTTTTCACACAGAAGCTGCTTCAAATTAGGTCGTTAAAAAGACGCTCGCTCTTAATCCTCTAAAAGATCAAATTTTTTCACTTAGATCCTCGTGTCCAAAACCTCGAACATAAAAAAAAAACATAACGTATACAAAGTTTATGAAGAAGATGGTGATGAGCTGATCCAGTAGGGGATGAGTTTAATCCGCTCTTATCCTAGATTAAAGATCTACGCTCTATAAATATATTCCTAATACACTTGCATATATCCTTCTTCATATTTATGTTTCATAATTTCAGAATGTTTTTTTTTGAAATCATACACATTTGTTTTATTGCGAGTCTATTAATTTGACTCACGCCGTTTTCTTTTTTTAAAGTAAGTTTTCCCCATGCAGTGATTGATCAACAAGGCTTGGACCTTACCTCCTAAATATGCCAAAACAATTCTTCCTACCTACAATTCATGGTCCTTGGGCCCTAGCGACTAAACATAGCTATTAAGTTGTTAGTTGTCTTTTCATATTTTTTTAAAGTCAATAGTTAGTTTCTCAATTGTGGAAAATATTGTTCCAAAAACAGCTACGGCCAGCTAAACATGGATATTAAGCACGGACAGTTTGCCTCCCTTTATGGTATCCTAGTGTAAGTAGTTTTAGCTACCGGAAGTCAGCGTCTCAGTGCCCGGGGACCAAATTAAAGGACGGATATCATTAACTATCATCAGCATACTTCCTTTCAGCGAGCTTGAGATTGATCCTATAGAATAATCCGGAAGAAAGATAAAGCCCGTCCAAGACTGAACAAACAAAAACTAACTGGGGAAGCGGACAAAGTGGATTTTTATGTTCAGATACCAAAGTAAGAGTCAAATTTGTAGTTTCGCAAAGAATCGTTTGGACATTCTTTTAGTCTATAATTATTAGATTAGATATGTAAGATTAGAACGACCTACAATTAAAGTCAGGATCTGAGAAATCAAAAACTAAGGAAGCTTTTAGAATTGCGCACAACACATCTTTTTGATAATAATACAATAAAACAGAAGGACGTGTCGAATGAAGATGCAAATGAATGGTCTGTCTCATTCAATAATGCCACACCAAGTGAAAGATCAAATGTTGGCTCTAAACTAGCTTTCAAATGTCAAATATAAAGTAGTAACTATTATAGAATATATATTTTATTTGCGTTAAATGCCTATTAGATCTACAAGTTTATTTCATGAAAAAAAAAATACTTATTTCAGGGAAAATAGAAATGCAAAAGTTAATACCTTTTTATTAGCTAGGTTTCCGATTTTGAAGAACTACATGAGGGTTGCACTCAATTTGACAAAAGTTTAAGTTATAAAACATACATCAAATTTATTTTGAATTATTATGTTGGTGAGAATTTATACCTGTAATCTATTCTGTGCGTTGTGTTAAATAAACGGTCGTGGAAATGTAAACAGCTCCACGGGCCTGTTGTTGATTGTTTCTGATATGTCTGGCACACAGATGCTGGGTGCCAAACAACAAAGTTAAGAAATAGAAAACAAAACAAAACGAGAGAGTAATTTGTAACTGTCGTCCACCGAAGATGGAATTAGCACACGGAGGTTCATTATTTTTTCTGTCTAGCGATTCTAGAGATCAGCTTTTTAAAAAGGTGTTTGTGTAACACTGGGGGCGGTGGGCAAAATGCAATTCACAGGGAAAATTAAAAAGCAAAATGTACAAAGGATTTGGCATTCTGTTTCAGTTTATTTCTTTACATAATTAATTAATACATTAAATAGTGAATAAAATATTTTTGGGTTTGAAATGGATTCCTAATCCATGTTTACAATTTTTAGTTTATGTCTTGTTTTATTGTACGTTTGAAACATTTTAAAACAACCACTTAAAAAGTGGGAAAATTACTTTAAATGTAGTTACGAAATATTCTGTTCTCTAAATTTCCACTTGTCTTTTCTTTTTATAAAAATTAAATTACTTTTGTAAATGGGGGGGGGGGGGCTTCTTTTTATAATTTTAATTATAAATTGTCAAAGGAATTTGTAAAGTATTTAATTTTGTTATTCCAAAGGGCTAAGAAATTGCGAGCAAGCTTAGGATGATTCCTATATATCGTATTCTGGCACTGATATTAATGAGAATCCATCAGTGTCTTCTCACAGTCAATTAAACCAGCAGGAATATAAAGAATCACCGTTTTGCCTTTGTTCTTTGAACACACTTGTTAGTTTTTGTTTGTTCTGTGAAGACGCTTGTTAGTTTTTGTTTGTTCTGCTGGAACTAAAACAGATGTGACATATTTGACATAATGACATATTGAGATGGTGATACTATAGTAGTTGAAAGTTATTGTGTGGGCTCGCAATAAAGAAATGTTATCATTAGGATGGGCTCGCACTAAAGAAATGTTATCATTAGGATGGGCTCGCACTAAAGAAATGTTATCATTTGGATGTGCTCGCACTAAAGAAATGTTATCATTTGGATGTGCTCGCACTAAAGAAATGTCATCATTTGGATGGGCTCGCAATAAAGAAATGTTATCATTTGGATGGGCTCGCACTAAATAAACGTTATCATTTGGATGTGCTCGAACAAAAGAAATGTTATCATTTGGATCTGCTCGAACTAAAGAAATGTTATCATTAGGATGGGCTCACACTAAAGAAATGTTATCATTTGGATGGGCTCGCACTAAAGAAATGTTATCATTTGGATGGGCTCGCACTAAAGAAATGTTATCATTTGGATGTGCTCGCACTAAAGAAATGTTATCATTAGAATATTCTCGCACTAAAGAAATGTTATCATTAGGATATGCTCGCACTAAAATAGATGTGATCCTCTGGATGTCTACTCTATCCTATAAAGCTATGGCATACTGAGATGCACTCAATAGATGTGATCCTCTGGATGTCTGCTCTATCCTATAAAGCTATGACATACTGAGATGCACTCAATAGATGTGATCCTCTGTATGTCTGCTCTATCCTATAAAGCTATGGCATACTGAGATGAACTCAATAGATGTGATCCTCTGGATGTCTGCTCTATCCTATAAAGCTATGACATACTGAGATGCACTCAATAGATGTGATCCTCTGGATGTCTGCTCTATCCTATAAAGCTACGACATACTGAGATGCACTCAATAGATGTCACCTGGTCATTATCTTATAAATAAAATGGTTTTAATCCGCTCAATGTTTTCTTCTTCTAAAATACATTGGTCTACTCAGTTTGCTTACACTCAATTTTATGCTGGTTCAAATCTTTACAAATAGTTAACGACATTGAAAAGTGTTCGGTCGTGTATCAAAGCAAAGAGTGGAGAAGGAATTGGCACTAATTAAGATTCTAAAACAGATAAAGTTGGCAAGGGAAAGTGGATGCTATCTCGTGATTTTAATACAGAGGACGTTGAAGCTTCGCGCACGCGAATCTTTTGTTATTTGGCAAGGTTGTGTTGGTAAGTGCTAGGGGTAGTAATGTAAGTGCTAGGGGTAGTAATTTAAGTACTAGGGGTAGTAATATAAGTGTTAGGTGTAGTAATGCAAGTGCTAGGGGCAGTAATGTAAGTGCTAGGGGTAGTAATATAAGTGTTAGGGGTAGTAATGTAAGTGTTAGGGGTAGTAATGTAAGTGCTAGGGGTAGTAATGTGTTAGGGGTAGTAATGTAAGTGTTAGGGATAGTTATGTAAGTGTTAGGGGTAGTAATGTAAGTGTTAGGGGTAGTAATGTAAGTGTTAGGGGTAGTAATGTAAGTGTTAGGGGTAGTAATGTAAGTGTTAGGGGTAGTAATATAAGTGTTAGGGGTAGTAATATAACTGTTAGGGTAGTAACGTAACTGTTAGGGTAGTAATGTACGTGTTTGGGTAGTAATGTAACTACTAGGGGTGGTAATGTAAGTTTAAGGGTAGTAATGTAAGTGTTAGGGGTTGTAATGTAAGTGTTAGGGGTAGTAATGTAAGTGTTAGGGGTAGTTATGTAAGTGTTAGGGGTAGTAATATAAGTGTTAGGGGTAGTAATGTAAGTGTAAGGGTAGTAATGTACTTGTTAGGGTAGTAATGTAAGTTTTAGGGTAGTAATGTAAGTGTTAGGGTAGTAATGTAAGTGTTAGGGGTAGTAATGTAAGTGTTAGGGTAGTAATGTAAGTGTTAGGGGTAGTAATGTAAGTGTTAGGGTAGTAATGTAAGTGCTAGGGGTAGTAATGTAAGTGTAAGGGTAGTAATGTAAGTGTTAGGGTAGTAATGTAAGTGTTAGGGGTAGTAATGTAAGTGTTAGGGCAGTAATGTAAGTGTTAGGGGTAGTAATGTAAGTGTTAGGGTAGTAATGTAAGTAATCGTCATCTAATTACTGGTTGTATGTACTGTTTTATAAAATCTCTCTCTATATATAAATTCTCTTCATGGTTCAACCATTCCGGACACCGAGCTGTCTTCCTGCCCCACCGACCAATCAGTTTGCAAGAAAAGTTAGTGCAGAGGGGGGTCATCGAGACCATGCATACAATATGTTCAATTGAGGTCAATTACTTTGTTCTTTCAGAACAACAGAATGGCATGTATTTCGTAGTGTATTGGTTGTTACATTCGTCCCCAAGGTTCATTCGCTTTTTGCTGATTTATCAGTGATGTATTTTGTGACTGTTCATCCCCCCTTTCTTTTCAATATTTATGAGCAACTCTGCGGCTTTATGCTACGCCGCGGGTATCTAGTTGCATATGTTCTGAAAAATTGAAATGAATGCATCCCATATTATTAGCGGTTTATAAAATTTTAACAATATTTAAAAAATTAAGTTGACACTTTGTAAATTAGATATCTATATATTATTTTAAAAAATTAGTAACAACTTTTAATGGTGGTCTCAAATAATTTTAATAAAGTGGCCACATAAGTCAAGAAAGGGGGTTTGCCTTTTCTTAGCACTAACCATGAGCAATTCTGTAGCGTATGCTACATTACGGGTCGAATCTAGTAAGTAATATTTCATCTAAAAATTCGGTTTGGGTAAGTGAAGCATCAGCATCAATCCATCTGGATATAGGGCAAAGTCATTTTCTTTACCACGGTGTATTTTATTATTATTATTTTTTAATTTTTTATAAACATAAAGCGTAATACCCCATTCTACAGCTCGTCTCACCGCATGATACAGTCATTTCCAACAAATTGAGAAAGGACATTACAATCTGCCAATTAGTAGTTAATTGACAACATTATATGCCAATGTTCAGAAGATGGCGTATATCCGTCATAGACTCGTAGAAAGTTGTAGGGAGGTCAGCGAACCTCATCATCTGTACGCCGAAACAGATCTCCTGGACAAAAGAAGGAGTGTCATTGAACAGACAAGAGTCTCTGCTCTTGTGGATCGATAGACAGAGTGTCGATAGTGGTGATGTCAAAATGTCTGTCTCTACTTCATCTCATCCTACTCCTACTGTAGGTACGCCTCTGGGAAACCTCTCACCAATAAACAGTTCTTTATGCGATCAGTGTATATACGCTCGGCAAAAAGAACAGTGTATATACGCTCGGCAATCCGGAATAAATTACAATGAATTGTGTGCTGCTGCACAGATTGCCTACCTTCAACCAGCGCAAGTGATGTTCGTAGTCCCAAGAAAGTTGGCTGACGTTACTACAATAAAAGATGATAAATCTAACACTTCCAGACACAGTAACTGACATGAAGCTTCACCACTAGTATCACTCAAACCATCAAGTCTGAAGTCAGAATTTAGTGACCAAAGTTTAACTCTCAACAATTAGCAGTCGATGGTGGACATCCAGACAAAAACAACAGAAGAATGATGACTCTAACACTCCCAGAACATCTTTCAATCATGGCTTCCTGCCTGTTCGGCATAGCCTCTTTGTTCATGTAAGTACCATGTTTCTGAGGCGTCACTAGAGTCGGTGTCACCCCGAGCGGTAGCTCATGGTGTCAACCCCCTCACGACCTAACCCATAGATAGAACTCCTCCGAGTTTTCCAGTGCCAAATAACAGGAGCATAGAAAATTTTACATTTTTGCGTCACCCCCTGATGATGTCACCCGGGGCGGCCCGCCCCCCATAGTGACGCCACTGCCATGTTTCCCCCAACATGTGTGTTCTACTTACCTTCATATTTTAGTCCCACCACAAAATTTGTTTGTTAGAATTTTTCTTTGTAATCTTTCAATTCAATAATTTTGTATAGTAAAAAGTTTGATGTAAGGGAAAGCTCCCTTAATCACTTGAAACATTTTTTTCTTAAAAAGAAAGTTTTGCTCACTACTAGAAGGCAACAAAAACAGTTCAGGGTTAAAAATATATCGATTACATATTATGTTATGGCATAAAACCATGGCTACTTTGTACTTAAGATGATGGATAATGTGTCCTTTCTATAAAATCATTGATTATTTTTTTTTGCAAGGTAGACAATTGATGAACCTGGCAAATACTTTTATTACATTTTACTATTTGTAAGGGAATTACCTCACTCAAACGTAATCAAGATTCTATTTGACATTACATTTTTTTAATACATTAAAAGACTGGTGCCTTTGTCTCCTTCCTATTTCTTGAGTTCAGAGAGTAAAAAAAAATTTAAAAAAACTTACTGCTTTAATCTCTGAATGTCTCTAACATTTCCTGACCTTCGCTTAAATGTTAAAATACGTGATGCATTTGAGTATCAGAATGTTTTAAAATAATAATATTGGACTTCTGTTTAGAAAATTTAAAAAAATCGTTACTTCAACTGAAATCAACACTGAAAGAATTTGCTGGCATCGCTGTGAATCAATTGATCTTTTTTGTAAAATGCAGTCATGAAACCTTGCAAAGTCTGTTTTAAATAAAAGGCACAATTCAATCTTTGATACAATTACATTTGACGCTTTTATTACCTTCACATTGGTAAAGGCTAAAGTCGTCTAGTATACCCTACACATTTTGTCAGCACTGATAATCCCTTGAACTCTATACTTCAAGTGTTTTATTAAACTCAAGCACAAGTGTATTTCAATTTTTTAAGGTAAATAACAGAAATAACTTAGTAAATCATTTTAAATGATTTTTTTTTTCAATTTTATGTTATGCAACGCGTTCTAGATATGACAGTTTGAAATATCACGTTGCCAGGGGGCAAACAATAAAACTGGCGTAACCTCATCGTTTAATTTGTATCTTAACACTTAATTTGTTAACATGTTACATTTTTAAGTTCATTTTCACGCCCTTGTTTCTTACTACTTTTGTAGCTTCCCCCGGGGATATATGCACCCCCTTCCCTCATAACTACGCTGCCGCCACCGCCAGGCTGTAGATAAATTTCGAACCCTGAACGTCGTGTGTTGGTTTAACTCGGTTGAGTATGCACCGATTAAATGATGAACATACAAACTCAGTATATTCACATGTTGCCAAATGACGCGTGGTGTTATTTGGTGCTAAATGTACGTACGAATCGCCAGGGTTTGGATTATCAGCAGCGAGCAGTTTATTGTGTGCACTATCAAATTATAGGACAAAGAAAAATGTGACTATGGTAGGAATTAATCCGGAAAAGAAGGATTGAAAAATAAGATGTCAAGGAGAAGTGGTTATAAAGAGAACATTTTATTCCGTTTACAAAAGTTTTTAAGAGGCTGGAAACTTTTTTTTTTTATGCTTTTTTAAAAAATAAAAAAAATAAAAAAAAAAAAAAAATTACGGAAGGGAAAAAAAGCTCCATTTCCTGTCATGGCTTCCCGCTTCACAGACTAACGATCTCGTATAGAAACATTTATCAAAGGGAAATGACTCGGTTCAAACACGATCATTTGAAATGAAAAAAATTGTTTCTTTTTTTCCCTTCTCTTTTCTTCTTGCAGCTCTTTGATTTATTGATTCCCTTTGCAATACCACCATCATCTCCACAAATTTCTTCCCTTGCACCAACTATCATTGGTCAGGAGCATAAAAATGTAATTTGTAAATCACTGATTTTTAGAGTAGCTCAAGGGCATAAGAAAGCCAAGATTTTTTTTTAAAAATTACCAATACGCTATGCATAATGGATTTTAGCTTCAAGAGCAGCAGCCTGAATTCCAATAATTTATCAAAAGCAGGTGCGGTCTTAAAAACAAATAATGTTACCAAGAAAATAACGTTCAATCTCAAATTGTTCCCTTTAAAAGTTCGTAACTCGTGTTTAAAAAAAAAAAAGAATTTGGTTTCCAATTTTTTGTCAAGAAAAAGTAATAAAAAGTCCCCACTGAGGATCCATTGATCTGATATCGTTTTAAAAAATAGTCAATCCAAATATATAATTGAATTTTTGTGTTCTGAAGTAAATCTCAAATTTGAAGTTTGACCTAAGAATAAAAAACACACGAGAAATATGGTTGAAATGAGCTGATCTAAAGAGTTTGTCTATCCAATTACTATTCATTTGGCATCTCGTCTTTTTCTTGCTCAGGGTAGCGCAACCTGCGGCTGTGGGCACGAAAATGTGCGGCCGTGGAAATCTGTTTAAATTATAATAACCTGCTGCTGTCATTTATTTTCCAATTGGCAATATTTTATGTAAATTTGTAAAAAAAAATTTTTTTTTTAAAAATCTATTATTCATTTACTCTCTTAAGCACTTCTTATTGCGAAACAAATTACGACTCCTGCAGCTGTAGCGTTTAGCACTCATATACATTGAAATAGCTTTGTGCAAGATCTCAGAAAATATAAGACTCGTAGCTTCTCTATATTTGGTTGAGACAAAGAGTGCTCCGTTCGAAGTCCTAAGGGAACTGATTTGAAATAAAAAAAATAACGCACAGCTTGTGAAGAAATTCGAGGACAAAAACGATTTACTAGCGACATAGAAAGTAGCTGTGTAGTATCCCAAGCTTCTCGTGGAGTATCCCAAGCTTCTCGTGGAGTATCCCAAGCTTCGCGAACAAGCAAGAAAAACTCTAGTGCTGTTTGGAAGATGTACGAAGCGTCATTTTCACGAATGTAATATCTCAAAAACAAAAATAAAACCAAACTGGTGAACACCAAACTGGCGTCAGGAATACGACTGATGATCCCCAGCGAGTGACCGGACTTTGCGCGACTCTCGGCAAACATCAAAAGATCAAGGCAGCAGGCAGCCATTAATTTATGGACCCTGGACTGGTAAAATACACGGACAGTGTTAGTGATGCAGCTTATCACTTATTCAATTATTGTGTTTTCAGTGTACTAATGTCACATAAAAATATACTCATGATGTCTGTGTGTGAAATGATGTTAGGCTTACATAGCAATGTTCAATAAATTAGAAATATAAGAGAATGGCAATGGAAATGTTTTTGTTTGTAATTAAGCACTGTGTTTGCCTACAATACACTATGATTATGTCATTCTTATCTCGAGTCAGAGGCGTCACTAGGGTTGGTGTCACCCGGGGCGGTAGTTCAGTTTTCCAGTGCCAATCAACGGAAATATATAGAATTTCACAGTCTGGTGTCAACCCCCTGATGGTGTCACCCGGGGCGGCCCGCCCCACCGCACCCCCCTAGCGACGCCATTGTCTCGGGTTGGATATTGCGAGAGTTAAATTTTGATATTTACCGTTTCGTTTTTCATAGAAAAATGTTTGGCGGCTGTAGCAAAAGTAATATTTTATATGCGGTCGGCAATAGCCTAAAGGTTGCACACACCTGCTCTTGCTTATCTCAATCTAACCTTTGTCTTCATTCTTGTTTAGGAAATAAACTAAAAGTGTTGGTGTGATTGAAGAATTAAATACAAAGAACCACCTTTTCAGCTTGTCTGAGACACTCACAATTTCAAAAGGTTACTACACCTTTAAACCTGAACTGAACTGAACACTCATTTAATCATTGCAGATTGAGTTGCCTAAATTGACTTTTAACCTACAGATATGGTATTATTTTACGTACCTCCCCTCCCC
Organism: Radix auricularia; assembly: GCA_002072015.1. Lineage (NCBI taxonomy): Eukaryota > Metazoa > Mollusca > Gastropoda > Lymnaeidae > Radix > Radix auricularia. The sequence goes on from MUZC01001499.1 coordinate 379,891, forward strand.
CCCCCTCTCTCTCTCTCTGTCTCCGCGTTGGTTTTTTCCCACTTAATAACTTTAACGTTTTTGCACTATTCGCATGGGCGATATAAATGAATAGTATCATCTTTATCGTTGATGTTGCTCCTGATGTGTACATAAATACTATTATTTTATTGTTATTTATGTTATCAATGCTTTTTTTCTTAAAATTATTTTCATTCTTTTTCTATTATTATTTAAAATTAGTTTATTTTTAGTTATTTTAGTATCACCAATGTTAGTAACATCATCATCATTAATAAAAAATAAGTGAACTTAGTACACATTAATCTTCTGTATATAAAGAGCGTCTTTATCAAGTAACATACGATATTATGGAAGAAAAAAAGTTAATTTTATTTCCCTTTTTCACAAACCACTTTTTCTCTATTCCATCTACCTCCTCCTCCCACCCCCCAAAGAAACGACTCATAAACACATACACATTCATGAATGTGGTATTGTTTTGATTAAAAGGCGTTACTTTTAATACATACGTAAACTTTGAAATTAGAATTTAAAAATAAATTTTAATTTTTAATTTTCTTTTTATTTTGTTTTTTTGTTGTGTGTGCCGGTGACTCCTCGTTCGGCACCCAAAACACATTTACACTTTCATATTTAATATAACTGAAGCTAAAATCATTCATAGTAAATAAAATAATTTGTAAATCACTACAACCGCTAAAATTAATAAAAATTTATTTCCTCTGTTTACCTAATCATCAATTAAAACTTAATATAAACAATAGATATATGGATATATATATATATATAGTGTGTGTGGGGGTCTTTGTTAACGTTGAGTTATTTATTTTTTAAGCATGCAAAAAGAGTTATTTATTTTTAAAGCAACGCATCATCATTTTAACCTTAAACTAACACCTCTTTGCGTGAGAGGGTAGGCCTACTTTAAAATAACACCTTTTGTGTGAGAGGGTAGGTCTACTTTAAACTAACACCATTTGTGTGAGAGGGTAGGCCTACTTTAAACTAATCGCCTCTTTGTGTGAGAGGGTAGGCCTACTTTAAACTAACACCTTTTGTGTGAGAGGGTAGGCCTACTTTAAAAGTTTCAATTAGACCAACCAATATCCTAACACATTTATTTTCCCTAAAACACAAAGCGGCCCCTGTTCGGCACTCGAGAACGCCTGACAGATCTGTCTCACACCGCCAATGTGACAATTAGTTTGAGAACAGTACATTTCGTGACCTTTACAAGACAACATGATATTTTTATAGTCTTTCGGACTGTTTTTCTCTCCCTTTATGAAAACGGTGTATCGCCCCTTTATTAAGCTCCGGAATAAACTACTGGCTACTAATTGATAAAAGTGTCCGGCAACCAGTAGCTCTATGTATATGGACTCAACTGACCTTAGGCGAGATGACCACTTATCAAACAAGTGTTTCCGTTCGCAAATTCTCTCTATTTCTAAAAATAATTATACTAGATCTATTGATTATCTCTGAAAAATTAATAGGAAAAAACATGTATGTGTGTCTAATTTCCTGTCCTCTCTCTCTCTCTCAAACTCTCCCTCTCTCTTTCTCACTCTCTCTCAACGATGCTCAAAATCGGTAAAAATCGGGACGTGGTGGTCGAGAGGTAGCGCTCTCGACTGTCATACCGATGGTCACGAGTTCGAATCCACACGAAAGTGAGGATTTGTTCTCGGGGCCTGAGGAGTCCCCGAGTCACCCAGCTCCGAATGGGTACCTAACTAGACAATAGTTAGGCGGCTGGGGTAATGCGTGGAACCCCTATAGCCGTGGCCTGTGACCGCTGCATCACTTGCCAACAGATCATCTCTCATGGTCTGTGGACGCAATTATCTCCTGCATAAAAAGGAGCGTCTGTATATCTAAGATATAAGATATAAAAAGATTGCATTGTCTTCTCATAAATTCATTTAATCCCTTGTAAGGGATATCTTTAAAACTTTCATCCATTCTCTTTAGCTCAACCTTTTTCTATCCTCAAGCTACTCCGTGTTTGGTAGGCCTGGGAAAGTGTATAAGGCAGAGGTGGAGACATAATTTATTATTGCGTTAAGTTCCAAATAGTGCCCAGGTCACAGTATGAGTTGTTTATCTTTTGATTAGTAATAATTTCCCCTGAATGTTACCTTAAGGTTGCATTCATGGCAGTCAGAGGGCCCAGGGCTTGTTGCTTGTCGTAAATAGATTTGTATCACATCTATCAATCTTAAATTGGGCCGTTAAGAGTTAGCGCAATAGTGACCTGCCTGCTGAGCATTTCTCTTTTTGTTTTAAAAATGATTTACTGGGAAAGTTCACTCCTCTTTGGATGCGAGTTTTGGGCCAATTATAGCAGAGATGAAAACAGACCCGATGGCTTCTATATCAGGTGTCTTCACCGCATTCTAGACATGAAAGGGAATGAAGAATTCCCCAACACGGAGGTCCAGATTCAATCCAAAAATGGCAGTATCCGAGCTATATAAAGCCAAAGATGCCTAAACTGGTAGGGTATGTCAAGTAAATGCAGCCTGGTTAAGATCCATCAAGTTACCCAGTAGCTAGCACTTAAACTAATGTTATATAGCTTATATAACCCAAAAAATCACATTAGGTGCCCCCCGGCGCCCCGTGTGTGTTAAATTTAAAAAACAAAGTTGCCAGTTACCATTCCGGGAGCGTACTCAACAGTCTCAGAAGTTTTACGATGATCGGATAAATGGTTTAGTCAGCTATAAAGGACAAGCACACACACACACCCAGACATACTTTCATTATTACATATATACAAGCAATTTACCCGCGTTTAGCTGCGGTAAATTAGGATTTCAGTTATTGAAAAATGCGTCTTTTTTATATAGCTCATTATGAGAAAAAACGCTCATTATAGTGAAAAAAAACAGATTTAGGGTCCCCGGCCACCCATGAGTGGAAATTTTAAAAATGTATGTAATTATTTTTCTTATTACCATCGCGGGTTGTTACTAAACTACTACTTCCACGATGATAGCAGGTAAATAATTATTTAAAATATCCCTTACTGGGGGCGGGGGGCCCAAATGTAGTTTTTTTCCTAATATTAACTATATAAAAAGTAAAAATCACTAATTCTCTCATTCCCATGTAGGTAGAAGCATATATAATATCAGGAGCGGCGTTTGAGGGTGGCAAATGGGGTGACTGCCCCAGGCCCCGCGCTTAAGTAGGCCCCGCGTTTCGGTCCTGAACATGTCTCGTCCTGGTTAATAGCCTATACATGTAGAACCAAAGAGTGGATGGTAGAACGTAGAATTTAATAAAAAGGTGACACGCGGTATTAAAATGACACAATAATCAAGATATTTCATATTTTTAAATACCATAGCATACTGGTGCTTAGCGATCTTTACTAGTACTCTGGCCCCGCGGGGTCATTGCTGGCACTAGGCCCCGCGCTTACCTAACGCCACCACTGTATAAGATATATACTAATTGAAAATCAATAATTCTTCTATTTCCCGTGTAGGGAGAAGCATGAAACTTTAGACATTTTTGAGTACATGCTTCCGACGATAATTGGAAGTTGTTGGGTACCCTCTCACGACGAAAAGTGGGGTTATATAATTTTAAAATTCACACTCATTGGCGCTGGGGTCTCAAAAACGTGTTTTTTCCTAATATGTGCTATTTACAAATTGAAAAGCAGTATTTTTCTTATTTCCCAAATAGGTAAACTCGTGTAACTTTGGGGGTTTGTTATATACACTTCCGTGATGGCAGCAGGTGAAATAATATTTAAAATATCTTTTGCTGGGCACCGGGGACCCAAATATAGTTTTTTATGCACTCACTCACTCATCACTAATTCTCCAACTTCCCGCAGCAACGCGCGGAGAAATCGCTAGTATATATATATATATATCTTGTGAGCCATAACACGTGCTAATTTTAAACTCAAACAGTTTTAAGCCATCTTTCTTTTCTTTCTGAGACCTTATGGGCCAAATGAAGCAGCGTTTAAAAGTTTCATCAGCCTAGATTACTTGGGGATAGTGTGGCTGGTACAATAACTATCAGCCTAGAATACTTGGGGATGATGTGGCTGGTACAATAACTATCAGCCTAGAATACTTCAGGATGGCGTGGCTGGTACAATAGCTATCAGCCTAGAATACTTGGGGATTAAGGCTTGTACAATAACTATCAGCCTAGAATACTTGAGGATAATGTTGCTGGTACAACTCCTATCAGCCTAGAATACTTGGGGATAGTGTGGCTGGTACAATAACTATCAGCCTATATTTTCTTACCATATATCGGGTACCCATCTCAGCTGTGTGAACTTAAGGGGCGATTTGCCGAACGCAGCACCATGTTCTTATACGAGTCAGTGTGACAAAATATTTTTTTTTTAAATTTATATTTAAAAAGGCAACTTAAAAATATTGAGAATTCCAGTTTTATCTTAAAGGAAAGGGCATATATATTGTATTAACATCTGTAACTAAATATTTCCTCAATCCTGAGACAAATGTTAAATTTTATTTATTCAAGAAACGTGGGTGTTTGAATGAGATAAGAAACTTAAAACCTGATCTTAGAAGACATTTGAAGCAGTAATCAAGTATCGCTCTTTGTCAGATGTCATTTTCGGTATTTTTTGGACGTCTTAAAAATAAATACATAATGTTCTCTTTTATTTAAAAATTTCAATTATCTCCTCAGTTAACATACCTCTATTGGATTTATTAACAAAAATAAGTTTAAACTATTCCAATTTAAAATGGGGTAGACCTACCCCTAAAGAAAGAGTAGGTTACAGTTTCATTGGCTTGCTAAGGCAGCGTATCAGTAGGGGAAAAAAACATTTCATTAATTTCCTGACATCGCCTTGGGGAAAAGTTTGGCTGTGAACCGAGCGTCTATGAAATTGGTGAACACTTGTAATTAGGCGCCAGACTGGCACTCGACCCATGTCCTCAATTTGTGGATTATATACACAGACTTCCTGGGTCTGGGCATAGGGCTACTAGCGAAATTATTTTTTCACTACTCGAGGGAAAAGACAACATTACTGGATTATAAAATCATTTGCTATATTTATTTAGCCATAAATTGTTTAAATGATAACGCTGTTTTAGAAGGTGCAACGATCCAGACTCCGAGAATTTAAACACTTGGCATTGTCATATATTCTATCAGGTTAAGCCTCTTGAAATAGCCTGACAACCTGCTCCATGTTTGGCGTTTAGTTCCTTACAACAAGACAAGCTTCTAGGGTTCTCTTGCTGAGTGCCTTCCCGAAAATGTAAAGCGCGGGGCACTACGTCAAAAGATGCGTCATGATTTAGAAGGCCAAAATTGAAATTTTTAGTAGTTTCTTACCCGTTGATCGTGTAGGTTTATTGTTTGGGAAGTAAGCATCTGAGTCCAATAGCGTAGCTAGGAGGGGGGGGGGACAGTTCAATATTAAAAGAAAAAGTATCCAGGCTTTTATGGCTGTACACAGGGTCGGTCTTAGCAATTGCAGGGCCCTATGCGGCTAAGTATGTGAAAAGGATCGCGCTGGGCCCAGTTTGGGCAGGGATAAGGTATTAATAAGGATACTAAGTGAACATTAAGATAGGTGGGGCCTATGAAAGCGCGGGGCCCATTGCAGCTGCATAGGATGCTGTGGCTTAAGACCAGCCCTGGCTGTACCTACCCCACAAGAAGAGGCATTATGTTAGAAAAACGGGGGGGGGGAGATGCCACCTTGATCTATTAAAATATATTCACCAGTATAGATTGGAAAATTATGTACCCAATATTATAATTTTGCAAATAATTTTTCAACAATTGCTATAAGTGTGCTAAGAGTGAATTAAAAATTATCTTCGTTCCACAATAAGGGATTTAAGACTACAAAATCTCGCAATATTGTTCATAGAAAAAGATATTACAAATAATTTAAGGTTTGAAAGGCATAATACACGATTTTCTACTAAAATGTTAGGTAAGGAAATGTAAAAATATGTTTCCATACTAATGAATACAATTTTCTTACTTATAACCAAATATAGATATTCGTAAATAAAAAAAAATAAAAGCATATTGTTATTATTTCGGGTGTAAACTTGGATAATGTTTTGTCTCAATGGGGTGGGGGGAGGGGGACAAGTGACCTCAATAACTTTATTGTGGTCTTTAAAAAGGTATCTAGTATTCTTATTAATGCATATTTATAGGTATATCATCTTATGCCGCCTCTTTTATTACAGCTTACATTAATAAGGCATGCAATGGTAAAAATGTTCCCCATCCTTACTTCGTTTCAATTACAATGTTTTATTCATGTTTATTTATTTATACGAGTTTTCCACCCCTTCGCCTTCGTTAAAAGTCTTCACAAAAAAATTAGACCCATTTTTAATAAGACGTCACAAAGCTCCGTCCCCCCTCTTAAAAACTGTATTTTCTAATTGAAAATGAGCATGTTTCAAATCCTTTTATTTTGGTCATTTAAATATATTTTTAGTGTATTTCTGCACTCAAATATCGTAACACGCGATAATCCATGCAAGATGTCATTAAATAAAGTGTTGGTAATCATATGTTAAAGTGAAACTTTTATTTAAAGTTTTTCGTTTTCATTTGACGTCAAATGTGTGACTACCCCCTTCCCCCAGGTACGTAACGTCATTTATGGGCGGCCCCTGAAAGTGGGCGAATTGTAGACTGCCCCAGGGGGCAAAAGTTCTAGCTACGCCACTGTCTAAGCCACCAGCTTCTACTATTAACAATAATTTGGATTGTTTAATTTGATTATTTACTTGTAAGAAATGTTACTTATTTTTTTAGGTTTTTATGTTGCAGGTGAAAATTTGAACTTTGCTGACGTCAATGTTAAAAAAGTTCAAGTCTGAAACACGAGATTTAAATTAAAAACACAACAATAAAAAACGTGCTAAATTATTGTTCGTTTAAGAATTGAGTTATGTGAGGGTCTACTGTCATGGCTCAATTTCTATGATTGATAAACAAGTCTTGGTTAAACATTCTAATTATGTTTCTTAGAACCGAAGCTATGTTATATGTATGCCAGTAGTGTTTAGTTACATGGGGTCGCATATTGTCATGAAATACCTTGAGAATGGTGTTGTTGTTTGTTTCTTTTAAAAATTCTTTTAAAAGATATTTAACCAGTTTAAGGTAGATAACTTTGGCGTCTCATATCACAAGATTGTGTCCATGAAATAGAACTCTCTTTCCACATTTGAAACGGGGATTAAGAAATAATATTAGTATTTTTTAAAACCAAAATTCAAGATAGGAAGACTCGCGAGAATAAAGAGTGTATTTTAGCACAAGGACTTGTGTCAGTTTATGTACGCAAGTTGGCGGTGGAATGAAAGGCAAGAACCCCTAGAGACGAGATCACGACAACAACTCTCAGTTCAGAGAATACCTTGGTGCAAAAAAATATATTGTCAATAAAATTGTCATATTTCTATAAGACGCAATTAGAGTCTGCGTGAATAGTTATATTGATGGTAATAGAATTGGAAAACATTTTTTGCTTTCAATTTATAAACTGGCGTCTACAATGTCTGAGATTATAAATTAGTAAAAGAAAAGAAAAAAAAGAGATTTGTTGATGTCCTGGGGAGATTTAATTATTTTATTGGTAAAATCCGACTTAACGTTCCCACTCAACATGACCGCCATCTTTGTTGATATGCCACTTACCAAAGAAATTGGAAAATTCAACTATTAAAATTCTAAAACTAAACCTAACCCTAACCCTAAATTCAAAATTACAACTAAACCTAACCCAAAACCTAAATTAACAAATAAAAATTCTAAATCTAAACATAAAAACCAAAGGAAGAGAACGCAAAATTAATTGCTATATAACCCATTTGGGAACGTATAATCGGATTCAGCAATTTTATTTTTTCTCTTATTTTTATTTACTTAATTATTTACAAGGTTGGTAATTTACGACTGCGACAGATGCTAGTGTCCAAACGGTCAAAATCAAATGGTCTAGCAACTGCCACTCTCGGCTCGTTCATTTCTATTGATTTTTTTCCCCTTTGGCGTATATTTAAGCCATATTGTGATACCTATCATTGATCAATTTCAACATCATTAATCCTACTTTTAGTCAGCAAGCTTAAATAAAAGACTCCACAAGTATTAGCTTTTTGGTTTGCCTATAATAACCACAAAGTAATCGATCTGTACATCTATTTTTAAAGAGATGTTCTGTGCCCTGAGGAGCAAATCAGTCCAGTAAAGATCCCCCCGCCCTCCCCCCGTCAACTTTTGAGATCCCTGAAGCTCAAGATGAACTGCACCAAAGATACCCCGAGCTCGTCTGATATATCTGTTTTAATACAGTCATTAAAAGTCTCGCGCGCCAACATCGAAACATAAATTGTCTCATAATAGATCTAGCTCCACACGCGCAAAAAAAAATGAAATATCAAGAGCCGTAGATTAAATGTTTATATTTAGAATGCGACACAGACATTTTTCAGTGAATATTTATGTTGCGATTGTAGATCTGTAAACCGCCATCATTCTCAAGGCTTTACCTTTTTTTGTATCATATTTAATCCTCTAAAAATTATTTTGGCCCCTTCAGATAATATCCTCTAATACGGATAAACGTGTTATAAGATATCATTTCATCCATTTTGTGTTTCAATGAATTGACTGAAACTTTAAAGGTTCTTGTATGTTACGAAATGTTTGAATGTTTTGTCTTATTTTAATGCAGTTTTTATGCCCTACGAAATGAACAAAAATATTAATCTCCGATTTTTAGTCTATCCTTTACGAGGGAAGATCTTGCAACAAATTTTAAAAAAATTTCTCCAAAATGTATGTCCAATAAAGGAACAGTTTATCCTTACCGGATTAGTGTAATTAGAGCAGTAATTATTGAATTAAGTGTAAGCAGAGCTGTAAAAATTGGAGGAACACTTAGTGTAAGCAGATGAGTCACAGTTCGATGTATTTTGTAAGTAAATTTGACAGAATGGTATGGATGGGTGTAAGGAGAGCCGTCAGAATTGTATTGGTTGGTGTAAGCAGAGCCGTCAGAATTGTATTGGTTGGTGTAAGGAGAGCCGTCAGAATTGTATGGATGGGTGTAAGGAGAGCCGTCAGAATTGCATTAGTTGGTGTAAGGAGAGCCGTCAGAATTGTATGGGTGGGTGTAAGGAGAGCCGTCAGAATTGTATGGGTGGGTGTAAGGAGAGCCGTCAGAATTGCATGGGTGGGTGTAAGGAGAGCCGTTAGAATTGTATGGGTGGATGTAAGGAGAGCCGTCAGAATTGTATGGGTGGGTGTAAGGAGAGCCGTCAGAATCGTATGGGTGGGTGTAAGGAGAGCCGTCAGAATTGTATGAGTGGGTGTGAGCAGAGCCGTCAAAATAGTAGCTATGTATTTAAAAAGTTAAGTCAAAATATGAGGACTCATAAGTGAAAACAGATCATCAGACTTGTCGACGGTGCCTGGGGCAGTCTGGGAAATGGGTGTGAAACAATGAGTTTAACAACAGGATTTTATATAACCATCTCAATGATTTTAACAACAGGGTTATACATACATACCATCTCAACCATTTTAACAATAGGGTTATACATACATACCATCTCAACCATTTTAAAAACAGGATTATACATACATACCATCTCAACCATTTTAACAACAGGGTTATACATACATACCATCTCAACCATTTTAACAACAGGGTTATACATACATACCATCTCAACCATTTTAAAAACAGGATTATACATACATACCATCTCAACCATTTTAACAACAGGATTATAAATACATACCATCTCAACCATTTTAACAACAGGATTATACATACATACCAACTCAACCGGTTTACCAACAGGATTATGCATACATACCAACTCAACCGTTTTACCAACAGGATTATAAATACATACCATCTCAACCGTTTTACCAACATGATTACACATACCGGTTCAACCGTTTTACCAACAGGATTATACACACCAGCTCAACCGTTTTGCACGGAGCTTATGGACTTGATTTTGTTCTGGTCTCTTTTTGAATTCCATTCCTTACTTAACGTATTTAATAGGCGTGTTCTGTATCTAATTGCTTTATTGATTAAGCTTAATTATCCCTTAATTTAGTCATCAGCTTTACCAAGACCGGATACTCGAGAGCCAGGTAATTGAAGACTTGTTCAGCCGCGTTAACAAGCTTTAAATCTTTGACCTCGTTAATTTTTTTTTTTAAAGAGTACATAGTGACAGTTTGAGATAGAAGATCAGAGAGACACATAAAGCTAGCAGTCAGGGAAAAGAAGAGTATGTGTGTTTATGTCTGTGTGTGAGCGTCTGTGTTGGTGTTTGCACGAAAACACACCTGGTTTATTTTTTCTGTTATTGTGTTAATTTTTAGCGCATTTTCGAGAAGTCGAAATGCGCTATTGTATCCGTTTTGTCCGTCTGTCCGTCCGTCCGTCTGTCATCACCCTAGATCTCAGCATCCATAAGTCCTAGACCCATGATGTATATATGTTTTTTGTATGTCCTGACCTGCCATTTGTGCATCAACACTCAGTTACTCGATCCGACCTCTTGTAGTGGCAGTAGAGCTCCTGGAAGTATGAAAGTCCTAGACCCATGATGCTTATCACAAGAGTTCCTACCACCTCCAACACACAAGAATTCCTACAACCACCAACACACAAGAGCTCCTACCACCGACAACACACAAGAGTTCCTACCACCACCAACACACAAGAGTTCCTACCACCGCCAACACACAAGAGTTCCTACCAACACACAAGAGTTCCTAAAAATTCATAAAAATATGTCTAAAATCTAAACACAATTACTGATAACTACATAATGCTGATATCTAACATAAGTACTGATACATAATACGAAAATGCGCTAACACGTCCTGAGTCCAAAAAGGGAACAGGCTTAACATGATTTTTTAAATACTTGGTTTTATTAATTAAAAGAGAAAAGGATGGTTTTTTTTTAAAAAAAGTTCTTAAGAAGAACTTTGCCAGGCGGCTGAAAGTTTTTGACATTTTAACGTTTAAGCAGTATTTTTATAGCTTTCTTTTCCATGCTAAAGGTTATCCACCAAAAAAGGCCAGGTGTTTACTTGTGGAAGCTAATTAGGAATCTCAAGTGTCATGGATAGAGGTGTGGTATAGTTGATGCCAAGACAATGCTGTATGCCACCCTTCACTTAAATAATATGAGATTGCATTAGAGGTGTGTTCTAGTTGATGTCAAGATGCCCAAGCCAGGTCCAAACAAACCCATGGTCGTCGTTGAGCCGCGTGCTGGGGTAGGGGGGGTGACTAGGCCGAAAAGTGAGTCCCACGACCAGACCATGCTGTATGCCATCCTTAACTTAAATAATATGACATTACATTAGACGAATGGTGGTAACGTGACCCCAATAGCATGTGCTAAGCATTTGACATCTTGTATGAAGAAAGAAACAAAATAATGTTTTCGTACATATGTACCCACACTGACAGTGAGTTCAGTAGCAATAACATGCCGTTTAGAATTTACCCATTCAATTTAGGAGAATTAACTGTGAAGAAACATCGATTATTTCCCCCAACGCTTTATGTACACATAACCTTTCATCCGCTTCCCAGACTTACCACCCCTCCCNCCCACCCCCACAAACACAACCCTTAAAAGGGCGCCTAGGGCACCTGCTACATCCAGGCTCTTAGAGCGTCTCTGGTAATTGGAGAATGTTTGCGTGGGTAAGTGCGAGGATTTTACATCTCTAAAAAGGTAATTAGAAACTATTTTCAATATTTAAAATCGAATCGATTTTTTATATTGTATATATCATTAAGTGTTCGTTGCTATCAATTACCTATGTCGGCCTCACCATTACCGTTTAAGACTCCTAATTGCTTTCGTTCAAAATGTCTACCTATTTTAGTCTCATCCCTACCGATTAAGACCCATCGTTGCTATCAATTACCTATTTCGGCCTCACCATTACCGTTTAAGACCCCTAGTTGCTTTCGTTCAAAATTTCTACCTATTTTAGTCTCATCGCTACCGATTCAGACCCATCGTTGCTATCAATTACCTATGTCGGTCTCATCATTACCGTTTAAGACCCAAATTTGCTTTCGTTCAAAATTAGACCTCAGACAACTGTGTGCTATTTAGCTCTTCTTGAGACTAGATGTTTAAGTTAGGAACCAAAAAAAAATATGTAAAAAGCATTGGAGATTATGATCCATTAAATTAATTGTATGAAACGCCACAGGGTCAAGGCACTTCTGATTATTGTTAAGCAGAAATTAAGATAACGATGAAGTTTCAGTTTAAGAGCGTGGCTGACATCTTTTTTAAAAAATATTCTCTTAGTTTTTCTGGAAATTTTTAAAGCTAAGATTCATTCCTGTATATCCCTTATATAAGAGATGGATAAGATGAAGCTTTTTTCAAATAACTCCAAACGCCATTAACAAACTCTATTCAAGAAGTTCTTTCTACTGTATATCAATGATTGGCAGTAACTATATCGTCTAGACCAAACATTGACAGTAACTATATCGTCTAGACCAAACATTGACAGTAACTATATCGTCTAGACCAGAACTGTTGTATGTGTCAGATTTCAATTCTAAACTACAGGCAAGATTAGGGTAATCAACAAGATTAGGGTAATCAACAAGATTAGAGTAATCAACAAAATTAGGGTAATCAACAAGATTAGGGTATTCAACAAGATTAGGGTAATCAGCAAGAATAGGGTAATCAACAAGAATAGGGTAATCAACATTGGCAGATAAAACCTGAAATCATGAGCCACTTAACATTTTAAATTTAATCTCAGCCGGCTTATTTGGTTTCTACCATCATTTATTTATTTAAAGGACGCAGTGTAATTCGTATGCATATTTATTTGCGTGGTTTATTACACTGATACATATTCGAATTAAAACCAAGATATTGGGAAGAACGAGACTGGGAAAATATTTAGGAATATACCGCTATCAAACCACATAATTGAAAGATATAATAAACATATTAGAGAAATTATAATTCAAAGGCAAAAATTATTGGAAAATTACCAAAAGGAATTATTCGTCTCATGATTTTGGACTCAAATTTGAGCATAATGGTAGGAACACTTCTCGCTTCCAGATTTATTTAATTTTAAAATAATATTAGTGTTTAAAATAACTTTTTGTTTCTCTTCAGTGTCTGTCCATTAGCAAACGTTAATACATTTTCTCATTGGTTAAAAGCTATAAGTCAAAGGGAATATTTTTTAAAAATATTTTGGCAATTTAATCTCATGTCAGTTTGACATTCAAATGGGGTGAAAAATCAACTACATTCCTGTCGGACTGCAGCCTGGAGATGACAAGTCTCTGAGGGGACTGTACTATGAATGTTGAGCCACGCGGGGAAAAGGTGGAGGGGGCACCTGATAATGGACTGTTTATTGATTTTTTTGGGAAGATAATTGGTCCCTTCCTCGTCTTGGACTGAGTAATTGTCACCCTTAAAGGATTCTTTTTTATTACATCTTGGTTGACCGCAGACTTTAATCTTAAAGAATTTAAAAAAAAAAAAAACATTAAAAAAAACAATCGATAATGAATCTTTAATTTCATTTTGGAAAAATAGTTTGTTTTTAATTTTTTAAATGTTCTATTAAAATAGTTCGTATCCTCATAGGAAGATCCCCAACTTCTAAAAAAGAACGGGCATTCAAGGAGGAAAAAAATCTCTCTTTGTAAAATCCTTCAAGTTAACTACAACAGTCTACTTTGATCATGGTTTAACTAAGGAAGAACTGATATTTGAAGAAGCAGTTAGTATAGAATAGGTGTGCGAGTAATGTCAATGATTTATATACAGCAGAATAATCTTCTTTAACAGATGCCGTTAATGGCGTTTGGAATTATTTGAAAAAGCGACCTTTTATCACTCTCTTCTGTAAGATATACACAGGAATGACTCCTAGCTGTCATCAGCAGGTGGCAAGAAGTAATTGCTTGAGTTTTGTTTTAAATTAAGTTTTTTAAATTGTATTTCTTTTCTTTGTTACAAACTGACAACTTCCAAATTACCTGGCTGGCATGTTCCTGTGTCTCAACCTTTTTGGCCCGCATTATTTTACTAAAAATTTTAACCCAGCAAAAATGTGCTATAGTCTTGAAGTTTTTCAACGATGCACCAGACACACTTAAAAACACTTAGCACATTTAAATGGCTCACTCTCTTTTGTTGGTTGAATCCATTCAAACTCGTATCTCTCGGCTCGTTCTTCTTCTACTTGCAAGCCTCAGTAAGCAGACATCATCGCTATAGAGATTGTTTAAACACAATTATTGGATGGGAACAGACATGTCTAAAGCCTTGGACGAAGCCGGGCACTCATTTAACTTTCTCCTTTGCATCACCCTAAATTCTGCAGCCTATATCTCATGTTTTGTTTTAAAAATTCAAGGGTTTCCATGTGTGACAGAGATAAGTCGCCATTTTGGTGAAGTGATTCCGAGTATCACGGCGTAGTTTCACCCACAATAATACGATTTCAAACGTAAACGGGATAAACTGGTAAAAAAAAATATGTAGCTGTGTACTCTCATGTCTATCCACGAGCCTGCCAGTTCATATAAAAAATGAATTTCAATAGCAATTTTAAACGTATGCAACATTTCTCCTTATAAAAAAGTCTTGGTCTTTTTTTAATATAATTAATTCACTTTATTTTCTAAATACAATTTTTCACTGGTCATTGTCAATGTTTTAACCCTTTCTATCCACGGCCTCGTTATAAGTTTATTCAAAGTGGGCTGTGGGCAGGGTTGGGGGTGGGGCGTTTCAACGAGTACGTAGGGTAGTTTGCTACAAATGGAGAAAAAATATTGTGTTACTTTGAGAACGTGAGTAACGAGTTTTTGGAGTATCTTTGGAGGCATTGTGGAGGGTGCAAGAGGCATACAACACATGAGAATGTTCCTTTCAGTTGGCTTATGTTAGTTTGGTGAAACATTTTGAGTCTTTGAACTTGGTAGCAAGAGAAGAATCCACACATTAGGACAAGTCTGACAGTAATGTAATGCAATCTCGAATAAGTATTGAAGCGCAATTTCCAACAAAGAATTTCCGATTTTTATTCAAGGGAAATCATTCTAGATTACATTGAAAGTCAATTCAAATCAGTATTTCTGTAACTAAACAAAATTTGACAGCACATCCCCTCACGCTGCATCACACCAATAATGTGTCACTATCAAGCGACAATCTAAAATTAGCATTCACAAAGCGGGAGAACCCCATTAACTATCGTAGATAACACTGAAAATCATTTCAAATCAATAATTATGACAGTATACAAAACAATTGGAATCTAAAAATTGCTGCTAAAATTACGGGAGTTAAACGAAAAAAGACTTTTAAAAAATTCCATCTCTAACATAGTTGTAAATATTAATAGCTACCGTTTGGCGTTTGTTTCAACCCGGTAGAAATTTTTTTTTTTTTTTTGGCCCGTGCACATCCTCGAGAACTCAACATATTTGCAAAAACGCGGCTCAGGAGCAGTTGCAGGATCAATCGTTACATACATTTCAAAACATATAAACGTAATATTTCCCATGGGAAAATTTGTATTAAAACTTCTGGATAAAAAAAAACATCGTTGAGACTAAAAGTGAAATGTAAATATAAAATGTTTTCATGAATACTTTTAAAAAGATCATACCCTAAATGTAAGCACCGAAATACACAGAGATAAACCGTTGAAATTAAATATTTAATATAATTTAAAAAGCTTTAATAACTTATTTGTTTAAATTCCGCAACTCTTCATTTTGATGATGTCTTTAATGCCGTGTTTCATTAGTGCAAACACACTGAAGTATTTTTTTATTTTTTATTTAAAAATTAAGCAAAATCAAAATCCCTGCAGTAACTTCTAAATAAATAAAGTACATCATATTATCTTCATGACTCTTGTTTAAGATGTTATCGATCAATTCTAATTCTCCCGGGACCCCACTTTAAGCGAGGCCCCACAGGAGTGTCAAAAAATGTTTTACATTACCTATTACGCAACCACAATGTATGCAGGTCTCACGAAAGAGACCAAATCCCTGTGCCCCTAAATCCCTACCAATCCCTGTGCCCCTAAATCCCTACCAATCCCTGTGCCCCTAAATCCCTACCAATCCCTAGCCACAACACTGTTCCGCTGACTCAGGTTATCCCAGTGGTTACGAAAGCGAAATTATAAGACTTAAAAGCTCTTATAGTCCCAAACAGAGATTATGGCTATAAAAGAAGATTTCGCGAAATAATGAATCATGACGTAACGGGATATA
>MUZC01001499.1:396541-406562 GCA_002072015.1 Radix auricularia
TATATATATATATATATATATATATATATATATGCGTTATAAAAATATAATTCAATTGAAATAAATCGATTAATTTTTCCCGGATAAATCTAACAATTTTTTAAAATAGGTACCAGCCCTAATATATACTACATATATTAGGGCTGCTGAAATTAACGATTAATTTTTTTGATTGATCTTTGAAAGAGTTTAACGATTAAAATATTTTAAATGATTAATCGACCCATCACTTAGAAATTATTGGAAGTCAAAAAGTAAAAAAAATAAATAAATATTAAAATAAAAATATTCCTTTTTAAAAATAGCAACCGATACATAAGAAATTTCCTTACGAATACACTAAAAGTTTTGTTTTAAACTATTGACTGACGGGAATGTTAAAAATGTTGATAAAGTTTGCCTACCATGGTTCCAACACTTCGCTTACTTATTAAAACAAATGAAACGCGTATTAAGGTATTAAGCTAATGGTAGCAATGGAGTCTGACTCAGCGGCAGAAAAATGACGACAGCTCTAACTGCGTTAAAAATTGGAGATGAAAGTTCCTGAATCCATTAAACCTCTACTAAGGTGGAAACTTAATAAACACGATATCCTGTAATGTCATTCTCTGCCAAGACTGTTTTGTGTATATCAGTTGCTTCAGTTCCTTGTGAATGATTGTTCAGCTCGGCTGGTTATATTGTCAATGAGACCCGCTCATCACTTGAACCAAATAATGTCAACGCATGTGTCTTTTTGCGAAGTTGGTTAAGAGATGACACGCACATATAACGGAGACATTGCAGTTTTCTTTAGTTTTTCAACTAGTACGTTAATAAGTTTACTTAAGACATAATTCATTTTAAATTTTTGCTCTAATCGAAATTAACTATAAATTAATCGTTAATTTATTAAAATCAATAAAGCGTAAATATAAACATGTTTGGTCGAGACATCAATTAAAACAGTATGGTGACCTGTGCACTTTTATCTTATGGTTAAGTTAGGTCGATACATTTATTACAACAAGCACTACGCTTAATTCAGACCATGACAAACGAACTCCAGATGAAGAACCACACGGTTGCGGTGTTCTTCGATCTAAAGCAGGCATACGATAAGGTGTGGCGTGGAGGGCTCTTATACAAATTACAGCAGTTAGGTGTCACTGCTAAAATGTACAGCTGGATAAAATCGTTCCTCACGGACCGAACGATTAAGACACGGCTTGGAGAAGCGCTATCCAGCGAGGCACGACTGGAAGATGGACTCCCACAGGGTTCAGCGCTTAGCTGTACATTGTTCTTAGCCTACGTCCACGACCTACAAGACATTCTCGAGTCCCAGAATGCCATGTTTGCTGACGATCTGGTGATATGGAGTTCAGGAAAAGACGTTGCAACACTGCAGAACCGGATGCAGAATGATCTGAATCCTATTGAAAATGACGCCAACCAATGGCGCCTAGAAGTCAATACGGACAAAACGGTCCATTCCATTTTCGCTAATGGACGGAATGCCCTGAAGCACGAGGTTGTACTTCAGATCTGCGGAAAGAGGTTAAATTGGGATCGGACACCAAGGTACCTGGTTATAAAGCTGGACCAGAAACTCCAGATACATATTCATGTGCGTGAATTATTCGCCAAAACCACAGCTAAATTGTCCCTGGTGAAGAAACTAGATAGCACTAGTTGGGGTGCAGACGCAAGACTACTAAGAGCTCTCTATCTTGGTAGCGTGAGAAGTGCTATTGTCTACAGCCTCCCGGTACAGGCCTTTGCGAGCCGTACGGCTCTAGAGGGACTGGACCGATTACAAAACCAAGCTCTACGGTTCATTTGCGGGGCGTTACGTACTACACCCACCGCTGCGGTAGAAATTATGGCAAACGTAGAACCCCTGGCGATATGGCGAGAAAAGGCAATCATAACCACGGTTGAGCGATACCTTAGGTTGGAGCATGACGAACCCTGCTACCATTTACAAGACCGATGGGTTAAGAGGACAAGTCTGAAGCGACCCTCCTTCATGGACGCGGTCTACGAACTAGAAGACTCAGTCCCCCTACCCAAGCACAGGGTACGAATGCAACTGGTCCCTGCTCGAGGGCCACATGAAAGCTTTGACCCGCCTGAAATACGTTTGACACTGGCAAATGCCGCAGTGACCAGAGCCAGTCCCGTTGAGCTCTTGCGAGACGAGACTCTGCGCACAATAGAGGCCTATGGAGACCTCGTGGTAAAAGTCTTTATAGACGGCTCACGTTTCAGAGATGGCAGAAGTGGATACGGTATGCTAATCCAACACCCCCAGCCAGGACCCGACAGCGTCGAACTGTCGGGGCCGTGTGGATCTACTAACAGTAGTCATGAAGCCGAACTGGAAGCGATACACAGGGGTTTGAAGGAAGTGCGTTGACGTCTAGCGAAGAGAAAGAGTTTCCCGACCGTCGTGGTCTTCACCGATTCTCGGTTTTCGCTCGAAACCTTGGATCGATCCTCTCTGGATGCAAAGACAGTAGGTGCCATTTTGCAGACAGTAGGTGAACTCCTGGCACGTGGCGGCAGAGTAGTCCTATAGTACAAGGCCGGACACTGCGGTACGACCCAATCAGACAGGGTCGACGCACTGGCTAGGGCAGGCGCAGCCCAGCCCCAACCCGACAAGCCCTTGACCCAACTGGGGGTCAAGTCGTGGCTAAAAGACCTTTTCCGTGAGAAGTGGCTTGAGGGCTGGGCAAATGGGAATACGGCCAGGAAGGGATACCAGAAAATGCCGCGACCGAGCAAAAGTGATCCCTGATGGGCACTTGAACGTAGTAGTCAGACGCTCATAACACGAATGAGATCTGACCATTGTCCAATACGAAGCTACCTGTATAAGTTTGACAACAGGAGGGAACTGGCCTGTCGGCTGTGTGGCGGCCCCGAGGAAACGTGGCCCACGTACTAGAATGTTGCCCCGAGTTGGACGGGGTTTTGGAGGGTGAAGTTGCAGTACCTGCAGAGGATTACCTCTATGGCGATGCCCGAATGATAAGGCTCGCCTGTGAAAAATTGAACCGGGTCCTAAGAGCCTAACGGCTCGACCCAACAGAGAATGAACATTACAACAGTATGGTGACCTGTGTACTTTATCTTATAGTTTAGTTAGGTCGAGACATTTAATACAACGGTATGGTGACCTGTGTACTTTATCTTATAGTTTACTTTGGTCGAGACATTTAATACAACAGTATGGTGACCTTTTATCTTATAGTTTTGTTAGGTTAAGACATCGATTTAAACAGTATGGTGACTTGTGTACTTTTATCTTATAGTTTAGTTAGGTGACCTGTGTACTTTTATCTTATAGTCTAGTTAGGTTAAGACATTAGTTGAAACAGTATGGTGACCTGTGTACTTTTATCTTATAGTCTGATTCGGTCAAGATATTAATTGAAACAGTAGGGTTACCTGTGTACTTTTTTCTCATAGCTAGTTAAAACGAAGGATTTTTACAAGAAATATTTTAGCAGATTTTTGACTTTATCAAAAAAATATTGTTGTAAATCTTTCGGGGTAACGAAACGGTTCTGCCATTGGATTTCAATTTGAGTATGTGTACAGATTACCAATTGATAGGATAGTTTACAAGTAGCTGAGTTTCAAAACCAGATATAGACGGATTTTTACTTAAGGCTTAGATTAAGAAAATATATATTTTTATGTATTAATTTTAAGTGCCTTTTTTAAAACAAAAAAGTTTTGTAGCTTCTTTTTATGATTCTAATTATTATCCCAGACACTTCTTTTTTAACTCGTTTTGGTTGTTTTCCTTTGAATTGAGGCGTTCTGTTTTTGATGATTGTAAACTTATCGTAACATGAACTAATCTTGACTGAAACTAATATTAAATACAAAATAAAGTAATCGAATATAAATTAATCATCATATTTGGTTAAATCATTTTGACAAAGTAAGTATCTAAATCCGATAGATTTGTCATTTGTGGATGCTTTTAAATGAATTGAAGGCATGTAGTGAACGGTGTATAATTGTACACTATAAATCAGAACCGCTTTCATATTTGTCTCAACATTTATTTTCAAACCTTTGGGAAGCTCACGTGATCCTACTAGAAAATGAGAAAATGACTTTCGTTATGTATGATTGTTACTTAGTAATATCATTTTAAAGCTGTACTCTGTATCAACGAGTTTGCGTGTTTTCAAGAAATTCTAGTTCTTCTTGATAAAGTTTAGTTATGCCTTCCTTTTTTTTGATTTTAACAAATCGTTTCATGCAATTTTTATGTTCAGGCCCCCATAAATTATCACCCAAAGGAAAATGGTAATTTTTGTTTTTCTATAACTTTCAGAGTGATCTTAATTTGATGTACGCCCCCAACCGATCACGTGACACTATGCTGCCTGCACTCAGATCAGCAAGGCAAAGGAAGCACTATGACCGACAGAAGGATATCTTCAAATAAAGTTTAGAAAGTTGATCCCTACTGTCTCCGACTATGTCCTCCACAATCGGCGAAGCGCCCACGACGTCGTCGCCAGGGGCGCAGGGCGTCAACAACTACACAGAAGGCGTCGATCACCTGGACTACGTTCTGATCGCCTCGTCGCTTCTGGCTATGGCTGTCGTTGGGACCTTGTTTAACGGGATCGCTATCGCAGTTTTTATCAGGTAACGACAGCCTCTCTTATGGTACAATGATATTAGTATTTCTAAGTAACCCTTCAATTGTTACAGATATTGGCATCGATATCTACTTCATGTATCAAATACTTCTTAATTGGCACAGCAGTGTTTTTCAAGAATGGGTGACTTCTAATTATAGCTGCATCTGTCGTCATGTTATTCAGGTATTGATAAAGTCTATTTATAGCTACATCTGTCGTCATGTTATTCAGGTATTGATAAAGTCTATTTATAGCTGCATCTGTCGTGTTCATCAGGTATTGATAACGTCTATTTCAAGCTTAAGCCAACATAGTTTTTATCAGGCAACGACAAGCTCTGCTTAGCGGTGTAGCTATTTTAATTCATATCAGGTATTAAGTAACTCGTTGAGTGTTGCAGCCATCGCTATGTGTATGAAGTATCGATAGCCCCATTTCAGGTGTAACTGCCGAATATTATCATGTATCGATTACCTCTATAAAAGCATCAGTCATTCTAGTTTTTACAAGTCATCGGTGTCTTTGTTTAAATAGATTAGCTTATAAAGTTTTATCAAAATGCTATAATAATAATAAATATAACTTTGTTCGATAACGGCGTTATGAAGTCTTCAAAGTGAAAGAGAAAACTTCGTCCATAATTAATTCTCTCAACTTCAACCACCTTTCTTTTCAGTCAATGATTTATTGAACATTCCTAATGAAGGCTATCGTCTGACTGCTAATGGTGTAAGGCCCGATGGCACAGCCTCTCTCATCTTCATACAGTCACTTATCTTAATTGAAACTTCATTGTAGTGAAATCTCTTTTAAAAAAACACTGTTTAAATATTCACGAAAAGTAGGATTACATGGATTTTGCCTCCGTGCACATGTTTCTGTCATTCTCAAATTATGTTTTTTTTAAAAAAAATATCTCTTCCAATATTTTCACTTTCTATAGCATGCAAATCAAATTCTGTATCTTTTCATCCCGTTTCCCCCCCTCTCTCTCTCTCTCTCTCTCTCTCTCGCTCTTTCTCTCTCTTTCTCTGTCTTTTCCCCTTTTCCTCTTCCTATGTCTAAGTATGTCTGTGATATATATAATATATATAAACACCCAGTGGTGTGGTTCTGTATGTTTGTTTGTAACGTAACGCTCAAGCGATGTACGACAGTCTACAGCAGTTAGTTTAGTTGAAANCTAGTATCACATGTAAATTACTGGAACACATAATATATAGCAGAATAGTTAACCACCTTGACAAATATAATGCCCTATGCCCACACCAACATGGCTTTAGAAAGAACAGATCATGTGAAACACAATTGATAGGCCTAATAGATGATCTATCAAAAGGCTTAGATAATAATGATCAAATAGATACAATATTACTAGACTTCTCAAAAGCATTCGACAAAGTTCACCACCTTAGTTTACTCAAAAAACTTAAATACTTTGGAATCTCAGGTCCCTTACATCACTGGATCCAAGATTTCCTATTGGGTAGGGAGCAAACTGTAATAATTAATGGTTCTAAATCTACACCAATAAAGGTTAACTCAGGAGTTCCACAAGGAACTGTCCTAGGTCCCTTACTATTTTTAATTTATATAAATGACTTACCCAACAATATCTCAACAGGAACTAAAGTTAGGTTATTTGCTGATGATTGTATAATCTATAGAACAATCAAGTCAGAACAAGATAGCAAAATTTTACAAAAAGACTTAGATGAATTAATAAAATGGGAAACTAACTGGAGTATGTCCTTCCACCCAGAAAAATGTCAACTGCTAAGAGTAACAAAGAAAAAGAAACAAATAAATTCAAAATATTTCATTCATGGAAAAGAACTAACCCAAACTAAAGATGCGAAATACTTAGGAGTCATAATAAATGAGAAACTATCTTGGAATCCC
This sequence comes from Radix auricularia, assembly GCA_002072015.1. Lineage (NCBI taxonomy): Eukaryota > Metazoa > Mollusca > Gastropoda > Lymnaeidae > Radix > Radix auricularia. The sequence goes on from MUZC01001499.1 coordinate 403,105, forward strand.
CATGTCAATGAAGTTATTAAAAAATCAAACAAAACCTTAGGCTTTATAAAAAGAAACTTTTACAAATGTAACAAAGATATAAAACTAAAATGCTACCTCACCCTGGTGAGACCTATACTAGAATATGCATCTTCTGTATGGGACCCATCCACCAAAGAAAATATTGATAAGTTAGAACAAATCCAAAAAAGAGCTGCCAGATTCATTACTGGAGAATATTCAAAACTGACAAGAGTAACACCGTTAGTTAAATCATTAAACCTTGAAACACTAGAGGATAGAAGAACCAAGAGTAAATTAGTAATTATACATAAGGCAATTACTTCTAATTTAGAAATACAACACAAAGATAACCTAATACAACCCTCAAATAGATAAAGTTAAAAACACCTTTCTTATTCCATATGCAAGAACAAACACATACAAGTTTTCTTTCTTTCCGTCCGGTATTCGGGCGTGGAATGGGTTGCCTGAAGAAACCAGGAAAGCCACCACTTTATCTTCTTTTAAAACTCTAGTAAGAATACAGGACTAAACACAAACCATAGAAATACGTAGGACGCAATAATCTTCTGTACAGAAGGAGCGTCTGTAACATATAAGATAAGATAAGATAAGTCTAGTGATACGCTTGTTTTATGTATGATGTAAGAATAGTACAGGCGTTAAAGTTAAATTGTTTCCTATCTAAATATCTAAACATCTTTTTTACCAAACATTTTTAATTCTATATTTTAAAGTACTATTCTACCTTGTTGTGTGTACGTTTTCCTTTCATCTCCTCTGCTACCAAGAAAAAAAAAAAAAAAACTAAACTAAATGTATCTTTCATTTTCTAAACAATTGAAGTGGGTGGGGCTCGGAGCAAAGTCAAATGTCTGATCTATAACTTTAAAGCCTGTTTCCCCATTACGAGGAGTTAAAGCTGAGGTATTAGCTCAGTCCAGAAAACTTCCGTCTTGACTCTCACTCACACACATGTTTGATGTTAAAGTACAGAGGAGAGGGATTGCTCACAAATTTATAAGCCCCTTTAGTCTGACATTTCTGTCGTGAGTCTCATCTCGCAACTCCTGACCATCAACTCTTTAATCATGAATCATCCGTCAATTTTATTTGTAAAATTTTTGAATTATCTGGGCTCTACAAGCTTGAATTAACTAAATACCTCAATGCTCAGAATATATCCATAGCTTTTACTTTTGTTAGGATTTTAGCGAAGCTTGAACGAACAATATATGTTTATTAACGCAATTCATTACAGAACTTACAATTGATATGACAAGGACATTAAGGGGCCTCCGGACCCAAAGAAATTGACATTAGAAGTTCAGTGTCATTAACTATTTTAATATGGGCTACCACGTTTTTGTATACAAAGTTTGGTTATTAAGATCAATTTATTTACTAAAGCATAAAATAAATTTTATCTAGCTCATTACAGCAACAACAAAAAATATGACGTGAAGGGCTCATGAAGTGCAAGATATAAAGTTCAAAACACCTGTTCAATTGATTTAACTTCGAAATGTATATATTTATCTATACTTCTCAAGATCGTTCATCAATAAATGGGACATTAAATCTTAAGCGTTTATGAAAAAACACAGTTTGGCTCCAGTCCTTAAGGAATGAATATTAGGAAATCATTGCTCTATAGTAGGTCATGATTGGTTACCAAGTTGTTAAACGCAAACTTTGGTTAAGATCCATCGATTCACCCAGTGACTTTACTTTTAAACTAATTTTACTTAGCTCAAAGAAGAAATAAATCACATTTTGGTCCTCCGGCACTCCATAAGTGTTAAATTTTGAAAGATAAATTAATTGCCAGTTATCATCCCAGCATTTTACTCAAAAGTCTCCAAAAGTTTCATGGTAATCGAATGAATGGTTTAGTAAGCTACAAAAGACATGCATACAAAAATATTTTTATATATGTATATTTTTGTAGGTAGGGGGGGAGAGACTACGTTTTAGACACTTTAATCAACCTTCTAATTGTTGAAGTTATTCTAAATTACAATGTTCTTTTATGGTACGAACAATTATTGTCATGCCATAAAGTTGGACTGTTCTAGACGTCAATAACAAATTTTAGTTTCAAGTAATCATAATACATGCACCAGGTTTATGTCAGCCAGACCTAGTTATCTACCCTTAATGATTGACACGTCAGGCCATTTTTTTTTTTAATCCAAAGCGGTCCTCAAATCTACGGAAGATGGTCGATACTTTTTAAAATGTATTTTTTGTTTTTATTTTTTGCTTTTGTTGTAAATATTTATCGATTAATGTATTTAGCCTCTTAATGCGTACCTTTCGATCCAGGGGAACTTGAATGTTTGGGCTAAAGAGTGTATGGTCAGTATTGGTCAGTAACTATGAATTTAAATAGTAAATCGGTCCTTTTCACCTGTCTAAAAAAAACTTCAAATAATATGCAAATCATAGAAAATATGCTAACTTAAAATTGAAATTTGAAGTGTTAAAAGTGATCAGGGATTTGTTTTAATTTCTTTTTTAAATTATTTTTTTTGTGTCAGGAAGTAAGAAATACTGATTCGTATAGACAAACTTAACTGCCAACTTTTATTACTTCATAACCTTTATTTACTTACTAATTTTATAGATTATTATTTTCATGGCAAGCTCTTATATGCATTATAATAATATTGCAGTATAAATCGTGAATTATTTTTGCAAGGAAATGGCATAACATTTTGCGGATCTCTGAAATGTAATATACAGTTATACGTGAACTTTAGTTCGAACCAAGAAATTCGTGTTTGAAAGTTTGATTTTAGTAAGGTCTGTATAGAGTTATAACCTTGTTTTTCTGTACTTCCAAAAAATTGTCTCAAGATACATCCTTAAGATTTTTTCCATGATAGATTGATACAAGGGCCATAACCCGAGGGCTATAACTCATTTGTGTCACTAATTTGTCTGAGAACCTTGTTATTCTAAGGGGACGATAACACTTCGAACTTAATTATATGCTGTTTATTTTTGTTTTTAAAAAAATGTTCCTTCTTTCTTTTTATAAACTTTTTAAAAACAAAATATGCTAACTTCCTTTTATCTGTTTACCTTTGATTCTGATCTATGTGCTGACCATTCTGATACATGTGCTGACCATTCTGATACATGTGCTGACCATTTCTTACAACACAGGTACCGTGACCTCAGGTCACCCACCAACAGTTTCGTCATCGCTCTGTGTGTCTGCGATTTTTTCATGAGTGTCATCGGGTCGGTCATCCCCGCATACCACGCGTTGCTGGAGTCTTACATCGAGTCTGACCTTCTGTGCTCCCTGGACGCCTTCACAGGTACTCGATATATCTGGAATGTACAACCGCTTGTGTGGGTGAACGGTTTAAAAAACAATAAAGCCAAATCCTAGGGCTTATGATTTCATGGCGTATATCTATTAATACATATATACATATATA
>MUZC01001499.1:407708-419979 GCA_002072015.1 Radix auricularia
TTTGTCTCACCATGGTGTCAGTATTTAGGTGGGTTTTGTCTCACCATGGTGTCAGTATTTAGGTGGGGTTTGTCTCCCCATGGTGTCAGTATTTATGTGGGGTTTGTCTCCCCATGGTGTCAGTATTTATGTGGGGTTTGTCTCACCATGGTGTCAGTATTTAGGTGGGGTTTGTCTCACCATGGTGTCAGTATTTAGGTGGGGTTTGTCTCACCATGGTTAAGTAAATGCCCAGTTGACTTTATTTCATTAAAAAAATAATCACAGCATTTAATTTTCTCTCCAGAGCGTCTGTACCTTTTCTTTTCTTCACTCCATTTGGATTTATTGCAGTTTGTTTGCAGTATTATATTATCGCGTGTTAACTGAGATTCTTTTATTAATAAGATTTCGCGTTTAAAGTATTTCATTGTATTTCGTAATTTATTTTTTAGGCGAAAAATATTTGTCTTCTCTTTTTTTTTTTTTTTGGACATGAAATGGTACATTTTAGATTTTGGTGTCACCCCCTTGTGGTGTCACCTGGTGCTGCCCGCCCCACAACAACTCCCTGGTTACACCACTGCATTACATCGCAAATTGGTGGCCCTTAATACTAATCTAACATAAAGGAATCCGGACAATGCTCACAAAACGTGAACTATCTTTGATTGGTTACTGATTGTTTGAGAACAATCATCTGGCATGCTGCCAGATGTTATGAAAGTTAATATCCACGCAATTTTTCAAAAATGTTTTATCTTTAAGAAAATTTTGTGATTGTATACAAATTATATCTCAGTGATTGTGTATGCGTGGAATTCATGTATTTCTCTAGTTAAATTGGACGGATATTGTAAGCTGAAGCTTGATAAGAACACAGTTTTAAAGCTAGCAGCAAGCCAAAAACATTATTTTAAAAATGAAGCTGTCGTCCTAGAACTTTTTGACATATCGCTGTCTCTGAGCTTTTTGTAATGTTGCTATTACGTCTTGTTGTTCATGTAGTCTGTAAAGTAGTAACTCACTGTTGACCTTTGGGATGAGGGCCCACCATCTTAAACCCTGCTCCTTGTTTTATCTGACCCACCAGTGTACTTCCTGGCGTGTACATCTATCTACCTGCTGACCGCTATCTCCGTGGACAGGTATTTCATCATCGTCAAGCCGATAGCCTCCATGGTCATCACTCAGGTATGACCTACTTTTTACACACCTCTTTAATTACTTAACCCGATTTCTCACACTCTTTTGCTAAATTAATACAATTCAATTGATGTCATTTTTGTCTACTTCATTGTCAAAAATTCGGAGAATACTTAGAAATGTCTATAAAATAAATTAGAAAGATCTTTCAAGCTAGAATTGATAATTCTTTTTTTAAAAATCACAACCATTTTTTGCAGTTAAGAATTGTGTCACAATAAGGTTTTTGATTTGCTAGCTCTTTCTTTTTTTTAGTGCAAATTTAGTCAAGACCTTGACTAATTAAATATTTTTAACCCTTTGTAAAATCAGCATAATTACCACTTCAACATTAATATTTCTAATGTTAGAAAAAGTAGATACATATAGCATTTGCATTATATTTATGAAACTCCTGCCGAGCAGATATCTTAAGTTTTTCTATGTTTTTTATAACTCAACGTTAGACTAAGACTTTTCACCAGAGAAATTTGAATTTTTGAAAATTTTACCTTAAAGACATGATACGGTGTTGATTTTAAATATTTGTCTCTTTGGAAAATTTGAAAAATAACAATTTATAATGATTTTTTCAAACTTTTTTCCGCTTGCACAATCAATTTTTAATATTGAATAAATTGCCATAACCTACGAAAAAGCTACATAATTTATCTTATTCATTTCAGAGAACTGCCAATCTTTCCATCTTTATGTGTTTTGCCGTCGGTTGTCTTTGGGCGACTATGCCGTTGGTGGGATGGAACGATTACTCGTTAGAAGGGATAGGTAGGAACTTTATCATAGACTTGTTTACAGGGATAGGTAGGAACTTTATCATAGACTTGTTTACAGGGATAGGTAGGAACTTTGTCATAGACTTGTTTACAGGGATAGGTAGGAACTTTATCATAGACTTGTTTACAGGGATAGGTAGGAACTTTATCATAGACTTGTTTACAGGGATAGGTAGGAACTTTATCATAGACTTATTTACAGGAATAGGTAAGAACTTTATCATAGACTTATTTACTGGGATAGGTAAGAACATTAACTGAGTGGCATTGAAGTAAAGTAATTAGTGAATGCATTGAAAGAAAAGGTCTACTGTGCAGTTAAGGATACTTTGATTAGGTTAGAACCATGATACATATTAAAATTGTATGCTTAAACATAATGAACTTTAAAAAAATAAAATCAACCATGTTTATATATCAACTGAACGATCTATTGAAAAAAATATTCATAATTTAATATGCCTACCATTTATATATGCAGTTAAATTTATTAATGTGTATTTACGCAAAGATTCCCAACGATTCCCAACTTATGTCCGCTGCTATTTGCGGATTAAGTAAACGTTATGAAATATACATGGCATGCACCCGTCTCGCCTGAATCATCGCCATTAGACACACATGTACAGCCCGGAAAAATAAACACGAAGCATGCAAAACTCACTCATCGAAAATAATATTATTCGCGGCTCATGTTTGTACACGTTGTTTATATATTCTATAGTGATCACACGAGATCTTAAAAATGCATCAGTCAGCATTCCTCTAGCTAACGATGTGCTTGAAAACCCTACGTTGTTTGCGACGCCAGTTGGAATGCCCTGTTTTTGTTCAATATTCCAGGTGTTGCTTGTAGTGTGACGTGGAACAGTAAGGATCCTCTCTACAGGAGTTTCATCGTCATGTTATTCCTGGCCTGCTTCCTGACCCCTTTGATGGCCATGGGCTTTTGTTACGCCAGCATCATTCTAACGGTAGGTCAGCCACGGCCAACGGAAGCCACTTCCCCTCCCCCAACCCTACACCACCCCCCAGGGGTTTCTTGATGGCGGTGTCATATTAACGCTAGGTCAAGAGATAACAGCCATTTTCGTTCAGTTTTGACAGGAAAATTTTTAGTTTAGCGATGGGTCAGGTAATGAGCACAGATTTGTGTGTTTTTTTCACTAGATTAATTCTACGATGGATGATACACTAACGACAACATAATGGCGTATTATTATTATTATTCAGACATTCTGTAATAAAAGTAGTAACAGATTATTTGGGTGATGTGTGGCACAATTTTAACACTAGGCCAAGTATTAAAAGACACTTTTAAGTCTTGATTCACATGATTCTAACTTTTATACATGTATCAAAAGCTTTTTAATCCCCTTTCCTCATGTATTAAAAATCTAATATTAAAAGCATCCTTAAACATTATTTCGTCACCACCATTGTAAAGGTAGGCAACGCCAGGAACTTTCACATATTTGTACTTGAATGTTGTTGAACTTGGCCGAAAGTAAAGTAAAGCCTTTAACAACTGTTTCTTTTTTGTTTCTTCCTTATTACGGGAAGCAAATTTTGGCTCATGTCGTGTTGGAAATCCATTTTGTTCGCGTAGACGGTAGATGTTCAAGATTACGAAATGTCCTGTATGTTACCGCGAACTTTCATGACCGCTGAGGGCTGCTGACGTATCGTTAATTTATTTTTACCAGATAACTTCATATTTATATGAACTCTTTCTCGTGATATAAATGGTTTATAGCAGTAGACCGGTGCCGCTGCCGGTCCGCACAAGTTATCAATAAAGGACAGTAATGTAATTATAATCCTCCATTTGCAACCATTAATATTAAACCTATAAATTAATTCAATGTTTCGTTAATAAGCACATAAAATAAAAATAAAAATAACATTCCGTCACCATGTCAGTACAGTGAAAATAGTTTCCTGGTCCCTGGTGAAATGGGAAAAATTCCTGCCTGTTCAACATATAAAAAGCTTGAGAAGCACGGCATTATAGTATTTAATATCTGCTAAATTAATGTTGTTTGTCCATGTTTACTATTCCGAAAACTGTAAATTTATTGTTGTTACAATAATCTTTCATTATTAATACTATAAAGGATAATTGTTTATTTAAAAATAATTCTGTCGCGGAATCTTCCCATGTTAAATAAAATCAAATTCTTTCTTTAAAAAAAAACCCAACAGCAACAACTAAATACAAGCTAAAATACAAGATAAACAAATGATTTGTGTGAATGAAAAATTATATTTAAAATTTAAATACTTCACATATTACGTACTATTAGTAGTACTATATTAGAAAACAATATCAAGTACATGAAATAACACAACAAAAGATGAGCACAAATACTTAACAAAGAATAACAAAAAGAAAATAACAGATTTACATTGATTGTTTCAGTCACACAAATTGTTGGCGTATTTGTTATTTATTTGAAAGCTTTCTCGCAGTCCCATTCAGTATAAAAAATAGACAATGTTTGACTTTATACTATTAAGCACAAGCTACATTCGATAAAAATAATAAATTACTTTGAGACTTTAGAGATATTTAAATGGAAAACTTGTATCCACTAGGATCACTTGTCTAGTGACACAATATTTCAATGTCCAATACTGTGCAAGTCTTTAGATAACCACCCCCTTTGCTAATCCCTGAAAATGTTTAGTTCAACATTTTAAAAAATAAACAGTAAATGGCACCATCGTTTGCATTTGCATTATTCGCCCGGAACTAAAATAGCTGAACCTTCCAAAGAGTGCAAGTTTTAATTCGTTCCAACGTTTAAATTATAGTTTCATTGGTTTGAGAGAAATTGCGTTAAGTCGCTTTGATCATGGGTGCAAATAGGATTTCTTGTGTGGAGGGAGCAGCAGGACGGCCTCAAAGGCCAGGAGTAGTTCCAGGCCAAACCAAAGTCTGCTCAGACTGTGGGGGTTGGGGGTGGGGGGTTGCTTGATTTCTCCCTTAAAACTAATTTATTCAGTTAATAAAAAAATTAACAATCGATATATATGCAAATATACTTAAGTTAAATTTAGTACTGGAGCACTGTATATTGCGCAATAGTTAAAGATTATGAAATGTAGGTACTATGCCACAACATTTTTAGACAGGTGGGATATTTTTAGTTTTTAAGTAAGAATTATAAGTAATAACATACCTTCTAAAAGTGATTTGAATAAATTGATTAACGTTAGTTCTTTTAACTTAAAGTTATCACTTCGATCTAGAGAAGGAAAACATTAGAAATAATGTATATTTACTAGATGCGACCTGTGGCGTGGCATACGCCGCAGACTTGCTCATACATAGTGAAAATAAATGGGGAGAGAGCGGACACGAACTAAAGCCGTAAGAAATCGGAACAAGAATGAACCAGGGGTGGGATCGTTGGTGATATCGACGCATTATTGGTATCAAAACAATTGCACTGTGGTTAGCTACTTGCCCTCCCCACCCTACCGCACCCTAGCTTTCCAACCATAAACTGTGAGAGCCAAGTCAACTTTGTAATGGCCATGATCGGAAAGACCGCTAAAAAGCAGGTATATAGACACATGTTGACCGGGATTGTAGACTCGAGAACGCTCTAGGAAGTAATTGATGATATTGGCGGGAGGTATTTCGGACATCACGATAATTTCTGCCTGACCATCATATGCTCCTAAGGTGTTCATGTACTGAAGTATTGATGAGGATAGTATTTGGCTACTTTTCTGATACTAAGAACTTTGCCGAAGTTATCCCAATGTTGGGAAACAAAATTTACAGTACAGTCTTTTAGCGAAATCATGTTCTAAATGAAAGGGGGAAAAGAAAGGGAAATATATTTTTTTTTAAATATTAGAAAGTTATGTCTTAGCTGGGGCTTGAACCCAAGACCTTCCGCGTGTTAGGCGGATAAAATAACCACAACACTACTGAATGCATGATATTATGTGAAGGAACAAAGATAGTGACCTAAGGAAGCAATGTTGGTCTCGATGACCCCCCACCCCCGGCCACCACCTTTGCTTGCCAACCATAAACTGAATTGTCGGTGGTCGACCTCAGTGAAGGTCATTCGTCATGCTTGTTTGCACATGCCCGTTTAAGAGAATTATATACAGATACGTGCGTGTTGTCCCGCAGGGTTGCACGCCGTAGAACAGTATATATACAGATGTGTGAATTTGAGTGTGTTTCCGTTTGCCCGTTTTGGACATGTGATAGCTAGTTTTATAATGTTCTAGCCGACCCGTGGCGTACTATACGCCGCTAATGATTTAGTGAGGGGTGAAGACTTCCTCAAAAACACAGTTGTCCAAATGGGGTGGGTTGGGGCAAACGACTGTGAGTGAATGAAAAGAAGGAACTCTGGAGAGCCCAACATACACTCTTGTTTGTTTCAAGGAAGTCTTATTTGTTTACACTCTTGCCTGTTTCCCATTCGTTCAGGTTCACCTTGTATGTTATTCTATGTCTTACTCTGTGTCTCCCAAATGAAAACTCTTTTTTAGATATCTTATCCTTTTATTCCATTTTTTGACATAGATGTCATGAGGATTTCGCTTATCTCTTTCTTATAGTTTTGATGAGTAATTTTGTGGCACCTTCTGTGTTGGGATCTCGGACTATGTTTTTTCATCATCCTTCCTAGGAGCCGCTGCAACATTACCTGTATAATATACTACAAGATCTGGACTTTGATGGAAAAGATCTCAGAATCATAAGAAATATATCCTGTGGTCGAGAAGCTGATAAAAAATATGAAAGAGAGCTTAGAGTTTCATTCAATGACAGTTTATATACCATTGCCCATTTCGCATCCAAACTAAAATAATACTTTAGAATATCGAACACATAGCTGGTATTAAAGGTTGACGAAAGCATATAAATAATCTGAGATATACAGATGACACTGTTATAACTGAAGAATCAGATTGCGCCCTGCAAAATATTTTAAAATAGGTGGTAGAGTTGCGAGCCGACTGAAAAAACTCGAAATAATGACAATCTTTTTTTAAAAAAAGTACTTGGTACTTCTATTCCATCTTTTGAAGGCAAAAAAATCATCAAGTCTAATCTTTTCAGTATCTAATCTCTACAATACCCCAGGGAGGCGGATGCATCAAAAAAAGGAAAAGAGGAATTTCGATATCTCTAAAGCTGTTTTATCAGAATAAGCAGTGGCCTAAAAATGGGAATTTTAAAATATGGACTGAAGTTCTCACACTGAACGAATATGTTTGGTATTTGCCTTCTGTAATGATGTATTTGAAAATAAAGTAAAATCGCACACTGTGTCTTTTGATAGCTTTTTTCTTGTGACTTTGTTGAAACATAAGTTATAAGGTACGAGAAGCAACCGATTGACCAGTGATAACTCCTTGTTAAACTAATTCATTTTTAAAAATTAAATTATAATTTACACTGGGCAATGACCCTTACTGCTCACAATTATGAGATTATTTTCACAGACTTAACGATATCTTGATTGGATCACATCGAATTTTGTGAACTCAGGATGTTGACATGCATTGATGCACACCTGACTTAGCTAAATGTGAGATCAATTAAATGACTAAATAGAAATGATGTTATCTATTTCTAAAGTATTGGTGCTTGAACATAGAAATCAATCACCAGGTCCCCCGCGTCCAGTTTCATGACCGGTTAAGTATTAACTTGCTAAATAAACCACATCAATAAAGTGGTGTATTTCAAATGTTTGGATTCGCTCTAATAGAAATAGTCGCGATGTTACCTCCCTTGAACTATAGGTTATCAGTTAATAGAAATAGTCCAGATGTGACCTCCCCTGAACTATAAGTTATCAGCTAATAGAAATAGTCGAGATGTTACCTCCCTTGAACTATAGGTTATCAGTTAATAGAAATAGTCCAGATGTGACCTCCCCTGAACTATAAGTTATCAGCTAATAGAAATAGTCGAGATGTTACCTCCCCTGAACTATAAGTTATCAGCTAATAGAAATAGTCGAGATGTTACCTCCGCTGAACTATAAGTTATCAAATATTATCTCACCACGTCGTCCTCTAAATCCTTACATAATGCATTACCCAGGCGTTTCTTTGCGCAACCTTCTTCATTCCCTGCGCTTTATACCAGACATGTGTATGTGTGGAGGTGGAGTGGTCGCTTGCTTGTGATGGGGTGCGCAACCTCCTTTATTCCCTGCTCTTTATGCCAGACATGTGTATGTGTGGAGGTGGGGTGGTCGCTTGCTTGTGATGGGGTGCGCAACCTCCTTCATTCCCTGCTCTTTATACCAGACATGTGTATGTGTGGAGGTGGGGTGGTTGCTTGCTTGTGATGGGGTGTGCAACCTCCTTCATTCCCTGCTCTTTGCACCAGACATGTGTATGTGTGGAGGTGGGGTGGTTGCTTGCTTGTGATTGGGTGTGGAAATAATTCCCCACGTTAAAAAAATGTATTTTAATGTCCATCTAATTGACTTAATGGCGCTATGCAACGGTCAGGCCGTCGATTTGGTATCGATCATATTGTTAAATGAACCAGGATGTGAGCTTACTCTTTCACTAAATGTTTTCCATTTGAAAAGAAGCTTCCATGATATGAACGAACTTGTTGACATTCGTCTGATGGGTGATCTTATTGACATTTTTATTTTAATTTTTCTTTAAAGATATTTTTAGGTTAGGCTTATTATAATAAAAATATGAAATATGAATTTCATTCTTTTTTTTTTCTTTTTTTTTTTTTAAATTTCAGGTCAGGAAAATCTTTCGAGGGACTTTCATGAAAAATTTCCGTAAACACTACTTGATTGAATGTCGAATGATAAAGACAGTCATAGTTATGATAGGTGAGTCATTTTAGGGGCGGGGGGGGGTGGATTCATATTAAGTATTCTCAAATAATGAAAATAGTTTTAAAAGAGTTGTTACGTCCCAAAGTATATAATATATGCTCGGCGTAATTTCGTTTATTATAAATATATTTCATGCATGTGCGAACACTTTCTCTCTTTAATCAGGTATTGTTTTTATCCGAAGGGTTTTTCGTCGTATCTTGGATGCCCTACGCTGTGGTCAGCTTTTCCTTGGCTTTCGGATCGCGTATAGAAATGTCTCGCCTCGTGGAAACCATCCCGGCGCTGATTGCGAAGAGCTCGTGCATCTGGAACCCCATCATCTACGTGGCCATGAACAGCCACTTCAGATCCGGTTTCTGCTCGCTGCTGCCCTTCGGAAAGAAACTCCTCCAGAACGGTGACAACAGCAGCAAAGACGAGTACGACCTCGCCAACAACGAGTTCTCACAGGGGTTCAGGGACGAGGAGGTCAAGGCCATGAATGGGGGCACGACCCATGCCACGCCCGGGGGCAGCACAGACAAAAAGAACGTGCCCGGGAAAATGAATTTGTCCACAGTGACGACATCGCTGTACACATCCGACGCGTGCAAGAAGAGCTCCACGACTTCTTTCGTCTCCACCGACTGTGAGAGATCGTCGAACCGTTGCCCGAGTGAGAACGCCAGCGCTTACAGTCTAGTGGTAAGCGACCAGGATCTGTCCGGAAATTCTTTCCCCGAAGGCGGCCGGAGAGCTTCCGACAGTGTTGGAGTTTCTGGCGGCTACGTTTATGAGACGAGTCTGAAGGTTCAAAGGTCACACAACCCTGGGAAAAGGTCCATTCTCAAGAAGCTACGGCGATCGAAATTTCGAGTGGGTGAATCTTCAACGCCCAGAGCCGCGGAGAACATCTTCGTGACATCGCATGGGGCAGAAACGAGTTGTCAGAGATCGGTGTCACTCTCCGATTCACTGTACAGAGGAGGAGCACGGGTTAACCCAACTTTTGCTCAGGACAGACCCACCAGAGGTGTCTCAGAGCCTCACTTGCACTCATCGCATGTTGTTGTGGAGAAGCAGTCACAGAGAAAATCGCCTACAGGCCCGGGATGTGCCGTGCTGGGACACAGTGGTAGCACAACTTCGGAGATCCTACACGTAGAGAGCTTAGGTTCCAAAATGGTGAGGTCGCACTCCGAGCCAGAAGACGGAAAGGACTTGCATTCCTTCACTAGAAGAAATTCAGTCCCGGAATTCGAAACATTTCTTGGACATGACTCTAGTTTCTGCTGATAACCTTTACTGGTCAATGTACGCTTATCTCAACACGTGTTTCTAATGGAGCTTTCATTTACATGTGATGTCAACATGTTATGAATTATTTTGTTTTAACTCGGAAAAAATAATGGAACTTTATCCATGATTATATTTTAAACAATAAATACAGAGCCTGCTTTCAAAAGACGAAATGGTTCAATGGTCCTGCTACGCACGTCCTAGTGGTATCTTCAAAGTCTTTCTCCAGAAAATGTTGTCTACGCGTACATAGATACCGCGTTCATTCGTTGTGTAAATTGTGAATTTATAGTAGTTAAATATTGTTTTCGAGTGTGAAAGATTGTTAGAGAGAGACCAAATGGGGTAAAGAGATTAAGAGTGTGTTGAAGAGATCTTTTCAATGAAAGTTTGATAGTAAGGGAGCTATATATACAGTAGTACCTTGGTATACGTCTGCTTTGGTATAAGTCCAACAAGGTTTACGTCCTGTATACGTCCTAGACATAATGCTTGGTATACGACCTTGTTCGGAATACGAAGTGCGTGCTTCACGCAATATTGGCCGATTCCCCCCCCCTTTTCGTCAAATGTCGTCACAAAAAGTTAGACCCCCCTCAACAACGACGTCACTAAGCTGCGCCCCCACCAAGAATAAAAACAGTTTTCCCTTTTTTGAAAATGATCATGTTACAAATGACTTTATTGTCATTTAATTTTGTATTTAATTTGAGGCTGCACTCAATTATCCTAACACGAGTGAAGGCATTTTAAAAATGTCATTTAATTATTCGTAAGCTATCAAATAATAATAATAATAAAATGATAATTTATATATGGCTGTATCTCAGCCAGGAGCCGGGCTCACAGCGCTTTACATGGAGATAACACTACATATATTAATTAAATAAACATTCATATCATACGAACGACATAAATTACAATACGTAGTACATCAGCTACGTTCATAATTAAAAGAAATGTTGTTTCATTAATTTTCAAAATAAAGTTTGAAAAGATGTGTTTTAAGTGCAGTATTGAAGGACTTAGCAGTTGAAATACTACGGATGTGTAATGGAAGAGAATTCCCTTGTTTGGCTGCACAAAAAGAGAATGACCTTTCGCCAAATAATTTAGTTCTTGTCTTAGGAACACAGAGAATGCGTGTATCTGCAGAAGAGCGTAGCTGACGACTTGGTGAGTAGACCGACAAAAGTTCAGTAAGATAGGAAGGGCATGAGTCAGAAAAGAAGTTGTGACACAGAACGGCCAGTTTGTAATCAATGCGGGCTTGTATGGGTAGCCAATGAAGTCAGTAAATACAACTTTTATTTATTTGGAACTTTTATTTAAAGCTTCGCGTTAATTTATATGACTTCACAGGTTTTAATAATTACCCACCTCCCCTTCGTCACAAATGTGTGACTCCCTCCTTTATGGACGGCTCCTGTGAGTCAAAATGACACATCACAAATGCGTAACTTTTAAAAATCACGGCACAACACGCCATACTCAAGAGTGTAAGTAAGGAAGATTCTACCATCCATTGAAAAACTTGCACAATAAATAAAACATCAGGTCATTTTTTTGTTTTTCTCGTAAACGATGCATAGATTCACTTAACGTAATAAGTCCAAATAAAGTTTTTGTGCGGAGTCAAGCAGATATACGATGGTTAGGATTACCATTGAGTTGAATAAAAGAGATAGTTGTAAGGTATGAAATGTACGTGCGTGTCTGGACTTAGTATCAGCATAACGATATCGGGGATCGACAATTTCTATGATTGTGGAAAATCAGAGACTTTATTAAATTAGAAAATAATGCGAAGAGGTTGAAATTGTTTACAAAATAAAGGTCAGGGACACTAGAGCATGCTAAAAAATTGCTTTGCATTTTGGATAACGGAGAAGCCAAGAAAGTTCGTCTAAGATCTTCTAATTTATATATTTTAATATTAAGAAATGTTAACGTTAATTTTTACAACCACCTAAATGAATTTATAATAAATAAATGACTATATAATATATACTTTTTTATAGCAACGGATTAATCATTTTCCTTTAATTCCTTATTGAACAAAATACGTTTGGTCCACGGGTCTAAAACAAATTAAGGACGTCTACCGAGATTCCACAGTGTATCTGTGTGTGTTTATGTGTATATATATATATATATATATATATATATATG
>MUZC01001499.1:421755-435528 GCA_002072015.1 Radix auricularia
ACATACATATATATATATATATATATATATATATATAAAGAGAGAGAAAGAGAGAGAGAGAGAGTGAGAGAGAAAGAAATTAGAGAGAGTACTTACTTATAATCTTTTGTTGTCCTCAACAGCTTAATGTGTCTTTCCTTTAAGGCAACAGTAATGTACTTACCTCATAGTTTTTTGCTGCAATAACGAAACATATTAAATGGAAAAGACGTAAACAAGGTAAAGGTCCAAAGAAATCCAAAGAATCCAAGACTTTCTTGGATTCTTTGGATTTCATCACACTTAAGTTTCTTAATTTTATTTTATATTTTTATTTTCGTTTTATTTGTGTATTGTATGTTCGTTGAAAAAGGCTCTTTGCCGAAACGTTTGCTGTTTTGTTACGTCCGGTCAGGCTAACCCTTACCTTGTTTACGTCTTTTCCATTTAATTTTTTATAAGCATGATTGCAGTCCTACCCCTCATTTTGTTTACTAACGAAACATATCATGTGTCGATAAAATAAAACAAACATTTGTTCGCGCTGTCATGTGTACAGTATTTATTACATAGATAAATGTATTGCTTATGTAAATATGTTCATCTAAAAATTTCAAAATCAACTTAACATTCCAAGTTTTAAAAACACAATTATTTTTTTTAACGACCAAATTTTGTTTTCCATTGTTAAAATCTTTCATGAATTAAAACTTGTACATTTGAAAAAGTTCTTTAGTTTTTGTTTCATTTCATTACGTTATTATAATAATACAACATTGTTTTATTTGTTCTGTCTGGTTCATTAAATGTTCATGATAAAAACTGAGTAGTCATCTAAATTTCTGAGAATCTTGTGCAAACTATTGACATGATAGAAGGCACCATTATTTCTTAGTAAAAAATGTGTATTGCTTTTATTTATTTAGTATCCTAGATAAATAGGCTGATAGTTTTGTCTCTTTTATGCTATTCCCCTGAATATATCAGGTACCCTTTAGAGCTGGGTAGACTCAGGGGAAATGTTTAGCCTCTCGAACCGGTCCCGGCCTTCAGAGACTCAACAACCTTTAGCCTCTCGAACCGGTCCCTGCCTTCAGAGAATCAACAACCTTTAACCTCTCCAACCGGTCCCGGCCTTCAGAGACTCAACAACCTTTAGCCTCTCCAACCGGTCCCGGCCTTCAGAGACTCAACAACCTTTAACCTCTCCAACCGGTCCCGGCCTTCAGAGACTCAACAACCTTTAGCCTCTCGAACCGGTCCCTGCCTTCAGAGACTCAATAACCTTTAACCTCTCCAACCGCGCCCGGCCTTCAGAGACTCAACAACCTTTAGCCTCTCCAAACCGGTCCCTGCCTTCAGAGACTCAACAACCTTTAGCCTCTCCAAACCGGTAACTGCCTTCAGAGACTCAACAACCTTTAACCTTTCCAACCGGTCCCGGCCTTCAGAGACTCAACAACCTTTAGCCGCTCCAAACCGGTCCCTGCCTTCAGAGACTCAACAACCTTTAACCTCTCCAACCGGTCCCGGCCTTCAGAGACTCAACAACCTTTAGCATCTCCAAACCGGTCCCTGCCTTCAGAGACTCAACAACCTTTAACCTCTCCAAACCGGTCCCGGCCTTCAGAGACTCAACAACCTTTAACCTCTCCAAACCGGTCCCTGCCTTCAGAGACTCAACAACCTTTAACCTCTCCAAAACGTTCCCTGCCTTCAGAGACTCAACAACCTTTAACCTCTCCAACCGGTCCCGGCCTTCAGAGACTCAACAACCTTTAGCCCCTCCAAACCGGTCCCTGCCTTCAGAGACTCAACAACCTTTAACCTCTCCAACCGGTCCCTGCCTTCAGAGACTCAAAAACCTTTAACCTCTCCAACCGGTCCCGGCCTTCAGAGACTCAACAACCTTTAGCCTCTCCAATCCGGTCCCTGCCTTCAGAGACTCAACAACCTTTAACCTCTCCAACCGATCCCGGCCTTCAGAGACTCAACAACCTTTAGCCTCTCCAAACCGGTCCCTGCCTTCAGAGACTGAACAACCTTTAACCTCTCCAAACCGGTCCCGCCTTCAGAGACTCAACAACCTTTAACCTCTCCAAACCGGTCCCTGCCTTCAGAGACTCAACAACCTTTAACCTCTCCAAACCGGTCCCTGCCTTCAGAGACTCAACAACCTTTAACCTCTCCAACCGGTCCCGGCCTTCAGAGACTCAACAACCGCCACTCCCAGTAGGCCGACAGAGCGTGCATACCCATCGACCACCAAGTCTTTGTTAGCTCTAAGCAATTAGCATTTCTTAGTTGTTATGTCTCAATCACTCTGTTGGATTACGAAGCCCCTTGCCTTTTTTATTGATTAAAAAAAAATCTTTAAATAAAAAAAGCGCTGTTCTTCTTTGTTAATTAGCTGTTTGTCAGCATGCTTGAAAATGCAGACGTGTCAAAAATTTTATATTTGCATTCTATTTCTGAGCTTAAATTATACAATGGAAAATTTAATTTTTAAGTTCGCATTAAAGTTAGTAAATCTTTTAACTGGCTTTTTATTTACTTGTCAGAGGGCAGGGGGAATTAACCCAATAATTAAAAGCTAAGAAGTATCATTCTTGATAGCATCCCTTCGGAAGTGTACAATTATTTATCATCAATTTTCACAGTTCATCAACAAAAAAATCCTGATCCTCCTACAGCTATAATTCTTTATTACGGAATAATCTTTAAATAACTGTTAATATCGCAAATAATCGTTCAAATGTTTACATAGAAGATTTCGTTTGTAAACATTTTCTTTTCAAAATTCAAGTGGTTTTTTTTCATTTTTTTTCATTTTTTTTTCATTTAAGCTACATTATTTAAGGTCTGTATATTATGTGAAGACAAAATGTCAAAACCTGTTGGATATGAGGAATGGCATCAAACAAGAATATTAGACAAAATGTCCAAATTTGTTAGATATAAGGAATGGCATCAAACAAGAATGTTAGACAAAATGTCAAAACCTGTTAGATATAAGGAATGGCATCAAACAAGAATATTAGACAAAATGTCCAAATTTGTTAGATATAAGGAATGGCATCAAACAAGAATGTTAGACAAAATGTCCTAACCTGTTAGAAAAAAGGAATGGCATCTAACAAGAATGTTAGACAAAATGTCCTAACTTGTTAGATATAAGGAATGGCATAAAACAAGAATGTTAGACAAAATGTCAAAACCTGTTAGAAAAAAGGAATGGCATCAAACAAGAATGTTAGACAAAATGTCCTAACCTGTTAGATATAAGGAATGGCATAAAACAAGAATGTTAGACAAAATGTCAAAACCTGTTAGATAGAAGGAATGGTATCTAACAAGAATGTTAGAGCTTCACATGGTTCAAGGTTTCTCGATAATTTACAGGCATTTTACATAGTTCATTTTACATAATACATTTTACATAGTACATTTTACATAGTACATGTTACATAGTACATTTTACATAGTACATTTTACATAGTACATTTTAAATAGTACATTTTACATAGTACATTTTACATAGTACATTTTAAATAGTACATTTTACAAGTACATTTTACATAGTACATTTTACAAGTACATTTTACATAGTACATTTTACATGGTAAATGTTACCATGTAAATTTTATTTCTCCGATTTAGTCCATAATAAAACGAGGTCTTTAAATGATTTATCTTTATTTTTTTTAATGAAAAAGTTTTGGTGCCTTAATAGATGTTTGGGAGTCCTATACTGAAGAATACTCAAGAATAAACGTATTCCCACTTACACGCGCGTGCACCCATACACACACAAACACATACACACATTCACAGACACAAACACAGACATATATAAATATATATAAAACTATTTGAAGATTTCAATTGTTTTCCTCCTGATCAGACCACACACCCAGCACTGACTGTCCGTCATCAGACCACACACCCAGCACTGACTGTCCGTCATCAGACCACACACCCAGCACTGACTGTACGTCATCAGACCACACACCCAGCACTGACTGTCCGTCATCAGACCACACACCCAGCACTGACTGTCCGTCATCCCATAGAATAACCTTTGACATTTTTAATAAACAAGACGAGAGTTATAACACATTCAAACTAAATTAACTATTGATTAGGTCGCGATTCAATGAGTCCGACCAATAACGGCATTCTGATTGATTGTAAAAAATCGATGGTTATTCTCAACAGTACCAGAGGTACAAACGTCTTTCCCTAAACGTTTCTAGCTTAACCTTTATCGGGTGAGTTTTTCAAAACATATTACACTAATTGCTCAGAGGTGATATGATTTATTAATTTTTTTAAAATTTCTCCCCCTACAGCTTCCTGAGTTTTATGTAAAAGATATACAATTTAACACCATTAAATAAGAACTTATTGTAAATTTTAATGAGCCATAAGCAATTCAGTATTAAAGTTGGGCTGTTGTTCTTTTAAAAATACAGTATTTAAAAATACCTTTTTTTTTCTGATTTTATCTTTAAAATATATTTAAATAATTTGTTTCCGTATTTGGTTTTGTAGTTTTAATTATGTCTCAGTCCACTTACACATTCTTTGTGATGCCACTGCTGTGTAAATTAACCTTAAGGAATAGTTTATAGGGTAAAATGATATCATAAGATAACCTGCCTGTCACAAAATACCAATTCATTCTAAAGACATCTATTTTTCAACACTTTGCCTGTGAAATAGTGTATGAATCAAAATTTAATATGCAGCAAGGGTTGTGAAATACTCAAAACATCTAGACAAACGGTGATGTCATATCAACAAACGGTGATGTCCTATCAACAAACGGTGATGTCCTATCAATAAACGGTGATGTCCTATAAACAAAGAGTGATGTCCTATCAACAAATGAAAAAAGATATGTCGGTTTAGATTTAATGGAACTACTTTGAAGTCGGAAAAGGTAAAATAGAAAGATTGTTTGAAAGCATAAAATAAAACCCCAAAAAATCAACAATAAAATTTCAAAAGATCTATCTAGCGTTGTCATGAAACAGGCCAGTCATAAGGAAACATAAAAATATATAATTATTGAATGTACTCGTTAAAAATTATTTTTCAAAACATTATTTCTGATCCATAATAAGTAGCTTGTTTAAGGATTATCTATGTCTACAAATGGCGGTGTTGGAAAATCTAACGATCACTTCATTAAATAGCCGCGATCGATCATTGAACTAATGAGGTTTATCCAGTTATCATTGTCATGAAGCTAGCAGTGCGTGACCTAAGCACAGCAAGCACCGTAAGCTATCGTTTCAATGCCTGCGCTCAGTGAAGCTTAGGTGCTTCTGTAGTTTGTTTTGTTGATTTTTAAGGAAATATTTCTATGCTTTTAATAAAACTAGAAATTATGATAGTATGTTCAATTTTTATTATTATTATAATCATTATTAATAGTATTATTTATTTATTATTGTATTATTATTAATATTATAATTTTTTATTATCATTTTAAATCAAAGATTGCTTTTATCACGTAGATGTTTATTAAGTAAACACTTAACTATGCCAACATTTATTATTTTGTTCTTCACTTAAGAAGAAACTAGGTGGTTCCCGAGCGGCAAGCCGCCCCCGTCTTTAACTTTCTCGCGTATTAAAACTTGAAATGTGAAAGGTGATTTAAACTTGAAGTTGCTTGCAATAAGCCTTTGGATTAGGTTATTTTGAACTCCAACTGAAAAAAGAATCGAGTTAGAAAGAAATCAAGATAGAAATCAAGTCGCGACTTACAAAGAAAAAATCAATACAGTATAGGGGTTGAGCGCAACGATGCACACCAAACAAACCACACCACTGGGTGTTTATATTATTTTATTGTGCCGGGGCGCCTGCGGCGCCCCCTTTTTTTGGGCGCCTACGGCGCCAACCTTTTTCAAGAGACCAACTAACTTGTCCATTTTTGATAAATACGAATTATTAAACTTTCTGAAATGTACGCAAAGTATTTATTTAATAATAATAATAGGGGTTGTATTTTGCGTACCGATGCACACCAAACAATGACGTCATCATATTAAATATTTTTACAGCGCTCATCAACACACGATTTTTCAACTAAACTAACTGCTGTAGACTGTCGTACATCGCTCCTCAGCGTTACGTTACAAACATACAGAACCACACCACTGGGTGTTAATATATATTAATAACTAGTAGATCTAAGTTACTTTTCGTGTTTGTTGTTTTTAAATTTTAAAAAAGTAATCATGTTATTTATGTCTAACTTGAACATATTCCGTGTAGGGTTAAAATAACATAGACGCCTCCAGTTGATCATGGGAGACAAATCGAAGTAGATAAAATTGAAAGTATCTCAGTCCAAGGTCATTGTGAGAAGAGAGTTGACTGGAACCCAGAGGTGACCCATACCTTGCTGACCATGTCCGTGAATGTTGAGGTCAGCGGGGCGATCGTGTCCCCGCTACCAACCCTGGACAGCATAGACACCGGGTCGAGCCCTAACATCAATATGAAGCAGTTTATGTGCGTCAGACACGTGCTGCCCAAAACGAGGCTAACCAACACCATACTGTACGAGAACTCGAGCCAGAACAGACATCTCCAAATGAAGGTAATTTCGTGATTGTAATTTCTTACGTTTCTTAACAAGTATTAAGCTTGAACTTCCTTTCTCAAAAGCCTGTCACCCAGTTGGAATAGGTGGTACCGATTACAGGATTCCAGATCTTTCTGTCTGGAGATTTTATTTCTAGCTGTTTCCTGTTGTAGATTAACCCCCACCCCACCACACACACACATTTGTTTTCATCTGGCGGCGTTGCAATAAAATTCTGGGAATACCGCTATTATCTAACTGCCATGTCTAGCCAGTGTCTGTCTGGTGAAATTTGTTGAAATTTGGCTTATAAGGTGGGGACTCTCCAACTCCAACCCCATCTACTTTTTATGAATAGGAAATGTCCAAGTAATAGCCTAAGTTAAGGGTAATTATTGAACAATGTCAGTGATTCTGTAGAATCTTTCTGAGATTGTTATTTACGAAGGTCTGGACTTTGCATCTGGTTGTCTTTGTCATCCTCCAACCCGCATCTTTTCCATACAAGACGGGGTTCATATTCAAGTTGGATCATTAATCTTGGTGATAAAGGATAACTCTCTGATATTCAATATTATTGAACCCATCATGGATTTGCCGTGCTACGTTTGTGGGTACATTTGAATTTATAAGCTACGATAAGAGTAGGTGTATTTTCTGTATTTATTTTTGTTCCAAATTGGGATGCACATTAGGGGGAGTGGGCGAGATTTGTGACACTTTGTGACAATAGGAAGGGGAAATTACAAAAGGTCAAAAATAACGTGGCATACTTTATGGACATTTCCTTACACATAAAAATAGTGGGGCATACTTCATGGACATTTCCTTACATATAAAAATAGTGGGGCATACTTCATAGACATTGCCTTACACATAAAAATAGTGGGGCATATTTCATGGACATTTCCTTACACATAAAAATAGTGGGGCATACTTCATGGACATTGCCTTACATATAAAAATAGTGGGGCATACTTCATAGACATTGCCTTACACATAAAAATAGTGGGGCATACTTCATGGACATTGCCTTTCATATAAAAATAGTGGGGCATACTTCATGGACATTGCCTTTCATATAAAAATAGTGGGGCATACTTCATGGACATTGCCTTTCATATAAAATAGTGGGGCATACTTCATGGACATTGCCTTTCATATAAAAATAGTGGGGCATACTTCATGGACATTGCCTTTCATAAACAAATAGTGGGGCATACTTCATGGACATTGCCTTTCATATACAAATAGTGGGGCATACTTCATGGACATTCCCTTACATATAAAAATAGTGGGGCATACTTCATGGACATTGCCTTTCATATATAAATAGTGGGGCATACTTCATGGACATTGCCTTTCATATAAAAATAGTGGGGCATACTTCATGGACATTCCCTTACACTAAAAATAGTGGGGCATACTTCATGGACATTGCCTTTCATATATAAATAGCGGGGCATACTTCATGGACATTGCCTTTCATATATAAATAGCGGGGCATACTCCATGGACATTGCCTTTCATATATAAATAGCGGGGCATACTTCATGTACATTGCCTTTCATATATAAATAGCGGGGCATACTCCATGGACATTGCCTTTCATATAAAAATAGCGGGGCATACTTCATGGACATTCCCTTACACATTTATTTATGAACAGTTGGCCTCGTTAGATCACCGAAAGGAACAAGCCTTGAACTCCATGCACATCAACATGCGCACCTTCATGAAGGAGCAAGAGAAGAAGCGCCGCAAGTGGGTTAGAGAGGACGAGACGCGCTTGGCTGGATTAAACCTCCCCACCCTGCCACCGGCTGTGGTCGAGAGAAGGCCAAGTGTGCAAGTCATCTGTCAGTGTAGACTTGAGAAGGTAAGTTTAACATACACAGACACACAGACACACACACACAGACACACACACACACACACACACACACACACACAGAAACACACACACACACATAAAACTTTGACAACTGTCAGTGTAGACTTGAGAAAGTTTCTTTTGCACACACATAAATAAATTGACAACATCAGTTTCGAGTGTATTCGATTGGTCATTGAAATAAATTTGACAACAGGTGGTGGACACTGTAGACGTTAAAAATACTTTTTACAATAATGGGTGAATCCTGTGTCCGAGTAATATGGAAAAGTTAATCAAGCAAGTTAAACCTTTATATATATATATATATATACACACACACACACACACACACACACACACACGCACGCACTCACGCACGCACTCACACACACACACACACACACAAACACACACACACATATCCGACAAAGACATTTATGGATCAATACTTCATGCGTCTCTAGCATTACTACTTTCACCCTTAAAACTCATGATTAATGGGATTTGGCACCGCCTGCTGTTTTTAAAACAAATAAATTTAAAGTAGTTTTTGGTCGAAATTTTAAAACATAATGGCTAGCCTGTTAGAAGAGCGTTGTATTTGCATTTCATACACTTTAAAACGCTACATTTCATCTCCTGGTTTTGTGGTCCTGATCAATGTTTTCTATTAGGTGCTTGAATGCACGGCCACACAGGTATGTGACCGATGCCGCGCAGCAGTTTAGAATTACCACGCAGCAAACGTTTTTGACATATCGCACACAAATGGATGCTGCAAACGTTCAACACAGACCAACAAAACTTAGAGTGAACATTGATCTTGATGTAAGACTACCAACATGATTGAGACAGGCTCTAATACTGAATAAAAAGTTTAATTTTCCATCGGTTTATACTCGACTGTCCTTCGATACCGCCTATCTAGCACGTAGGCAGTCTCAACACTTTAGTGCTATGTCTGTCAATGTTAACTTGCCTACAATTGTTTGCCTCCTCCGACAGGACTCAGCCAGTGCCAGCCCGAGGCGCCAGCCCATCCTGCCAATGATGAAGATCCACAAAGAGCGCACCGAGATCGTCTTGCACCGCAATCGGACTTTTCTCGCGCGACTTCCGTCGTCTGTTGAGATCGACCTGGGTGTCAAGCAATTGTTTGACAACTACAGGGGGGCGTCATTCCTGGTGAAAGGCCTCCCCTGCAAAGATGAACGCTTCCTGGGGCTGCACACTCTTCTTCAGCCGCGCCCGAGGAAGAAAAAGGACCAACTTTGGAGAAGTGCTTTTACTTAATTGTGTACATTTCTATTTCTCTGAGGCAACCAAAAACGTTTAAATCATCAACACAATTTATTTGAAGAAAATTTTCAATTGATCAAACAATGCATACTTTCAATATAACTCTATATACGATTATAGTTATATTTTTCTGTTAGCCATAAGCGTATGAAGACATTAAGTGACTTCCTCAGGGGTAGCCTATAAAATAAAGTTATGGCTGTCGTGCGGATTTCTTTTTTTGTCATGATCTAAATGACGAGATGATATTTTGGAACTTCAATGTGTTAGGCAATTTTGAACACTCACATTACATTTTATATGATATCAACCTAGTACGGGATTCAAACAAAAAATAATAAGTGAAAACGTCTTTGCCATACGCGTGGATTTCACAGGTGCGTCTGTTACACGGTCGAGGAACGTGATTTTGTGGAGAATTAATGCAGCATTAAAATATAAATCAAAATCTGAATTATTTCCGCTAAAGGGAGAACAGACAAACACGAAAAGGCAACCGACTACGGTAGTAAGATTTACACGATGGATTATCTTTGTGGAAATGACCATAGGGTTACCCTCCATTATGAAATATCAATATGCTTACAGTATTTTTTTAAATTTTGAAATACGTATTCATTTTCTTATTACTGATCAATGCTTCACTTTAGTGACTATCTTTGTTTACAATATATCTACGGTTATCCAGTTTATAACTGATTTATTTTTAAACGACAACAATAAAATTTCTACCAATACTTTTTCTGAATATTAAGAGTACCATTAACTAAGAAGTTTTATTCAATTTACACTTATAGATATTTAATTTAATCTATTGCACAGAATAATCAATTGAGATGAAATCTTATTTGAAATGTCACGAGTTCGAGCCGCGGTACTGGCAAGGCCCCCAGGGCATTGTGCCAACCACACAATTCCATGCTTGTTAGTCGTAAAAGAAACTTGTGAACTTGCTCCCATGGACCTATATGGTCTGTAAAAGGATGATTTTAAAATATTTTTTTTTCCTTAAATTTTGTTTTTCAAAATTTATGATGTCTACTTCAAACAATCATGAAGATTATTATAAAGCGAAGATGTAATAAAACCAACGAGGTCCTTTGCTGATGGCCGGTTCACAAATCATGTTGTTCACTATTCGTATCTATTTGAAGTTTTAATGGTCTCAAAAAATCGTGACAAGGAATTCATCTTAAAATTAAAAGTTTCAAAGAATGGAGAACTGGTCCACGTCTATGTATAAAACTAGTAATTCAGCTGCCATTGTTAAACCTTACTTTTCTTCATGTCTATACGTCCTTTTCTTTAAAAATAAATTAAATATTGAAGGGTGAATTGATGACATTTCTGATATGTTCTATTATAATTTTTTTTTTAAAAACGACATGTTCAATCGTTTAACAAACAAAACTCAAGTGCCACTAGCGAGGGACCTTATATGGATATGATTTTTGTGTTTATCTATGTTGATTTGCTTTGGACCTCATCTGACTATAAAGAAGAATCAATTTGTATTTCCCTTTCCAATTTCTAAAACACTAATCCAAATAAAGGATTTAGAATAACATCTTGTCTGGGGGCAAAACGTCATAGACTTTAATTAGGCTGTGGTTACATTGCACGCATATTCGCTAATCTAGTATACGCGCGAACGCGCATTTGAAAAGTAATTTTGAAGGTGGTTACACTGCAAGCGTTTACTTCAGCTTATATTCCATTGTTGGTCTTTAACCTTTAACCTTTTCGCTATTTAAACACACATTTTGTGTGTTATATAGACATCGTCTACTTTCGTTTTTATTTGTTTAGCTTAACAACCACTGTCATTAAGTTATACTTTAATATTTGCATATAGAATTAGAAAAGATAAAAATCATATAAATTCATAAAAAGCCAATTCTTATTTATTTAATGATTATTTACATACATAAAATGAGACGAAGTGGCACAAACTTCCGCCATTTTGTTGACTTTTGAAAGCCAATTCTTGCGATGCGCTGTAAAAATCAAAACATTCGCGCGTGCACCTGCGTATACTGGCGTTATTGAATCTGCCAATGTAATCATGCACACTAAGTTATTGCATTTGTTTATCAAACGATTTCCGATGCGCGTTCAGATTGGCGGATTCGCTTGCTCTGTAACCACGGCTTAAAAAGGAGATTCATAATTAAAATGCAACAGCTAAAACCAATCAAAATAATTTTTGGTCAAATGAAATTTCAAGTTTCATGCTTAAAAATGTTGTCAGAAAAATACAATGATTTAAAATGAATGAACGAGGGTTGTATTACGTCATTTAAGGACGATCTCCAAGCCAAATAATCCAAAGAATAAGTCCTAAACTAAATCTCCCAAAGACGTCTCCCTAACTTTTCCTCCCAATGACATCTCCCTAACTTATCCTCACAACATCTCCCTAATTTATCCTCCCAATGACATCTCCCTAACTTATCCTCCCAATGACATCTCTCTAACTTATCCTCCCAACATCTCCCTATCTTATCCTCCCAATGACATCTCCCTAACTTATCCTCCAAACATCTACCTACCTTATCCTCCAAAAGACGTCTCCCTAACTTATCCTCCCAACGACATCTCCCTAACTTATCCTCCCAACGACGTCTCCCTAACTTATCCTCCAATAACATCTCCCTAACTTATCCTCCCAACATCTCCCTAACTTATCCTCAAAATGACATCTCCCTAACTTATCCTTCCAATGATATCACCCTAACTAATCCTCCCAACATCTCCCTATCTTATCCTCAAAATGACATCTCCCTAACTTATCCTCCCAATAACATCTCCCTAACTTATCCTCCCAACGACGTCTCCCTAAGTTATCCTCCCAATAACATCTCCCTAACTTATCCTCCCAATATCCCCCTAGCTTATCCTCCTAACAATATCTCCCTAACTTATCCTCCCAACGACATCTCCCTAACTTATCCTCCCACGACATCTCCCTATCTTATCCTTACAACGACATCTCCCTAACTTATCCTCCCAAAATATCCCTATCTTATCCTCACAACGACATCTCCCTAACTTATCCTCCCATCAACATCTCCCTAACTTATCCTCAAAATGACATCTCCCTAACTTATCCTCCCAATGCCATATCCCTAACTTATCCTCAAAACATCTCCCTATCTTATCCTCCCAATGTCATCTCCCTAACTTATCCTCCCAACATCTCCCTATCTTATTCTCCCAACGACATCTCCCTACCTTATACTCCCAATGACATCTCCCTAACTTATCCTCCCAACATCTCCCTATCTTATCCTCCAAACATCTCCCTAACTTATCCTCCCAATGACATCTCCCTAACTTATCCTCCCAAAATCTCCCTATCTTATCCTCCCAACGACATCTCCCTAACTTATCCTCCCATCAACATCTCCCTAACTTATCCTCCAAACATCTCCCTATATTATCCTCAAAATGACATGTCCCTAACTTATCCTCCCAATGAAATCTCCCTAACTTATCCTCCCAATGACATATCCCTAACTTATCCTTCCAATGACATCTCCGTAACTTATCCTCCCAACATCTCCCTATCTTATCCTCCCAATGACATCTCCCTAACTTATCCTCCCAACATCTCCCTATCTTATCCTCCCAATGACATCTCACTAACTTATCCTCCCAACATCTCCCTATCTTATCCTCCCAATAACATCTCCCTAACTTATCTTCCCAACATCTCCCTATCTTATCCTCCCAATGACATCTCCCTAACTTATCCTCCCAACATCTCCCTATCTTATCCTCCCAACGAAATCTGCCTAACTTATCCTCCCAACATCTCCCTATCTTATCCTCCCAAAGACATCTCCCTAACTTATCCTCCCAACGACGTCTCCCTAACTGATCCTCCCAACATCTCCCTATCTTATCCTCCCAATGACATCTCCCTAACTACTCCCAACATCTCCCTATCTTATCCTCCCAACGGCATATCCCTAACTTATCCTCCCAACATCTCCCTATCTTATCCTCCCAA
>MUZC01001499.1:448231-464317 GCA_002072015.1 Radix auricularia
AACATCTCCCTATCTTATCCTCCCAATGAAATCTCCCAAACTTATCCTACCAACGACATCTCCCTAACTTATCCTCCCAACGACATCTCCCTAAGTCATCCTCCCAACAAATCCCTATCTTATCCTCCCAATGACATCTCCATAACTTATCCTCCCAACATCTCCCTATCTTATCCTCCCAACGACATCTCCCTAACTTATCCTCCCAATGGCATCTCCCTAACTTATCCTCCCAAAATCTCCCTATCTAATCCTCCCAAAATCTCCCTAACTTATCCTCCCAATGAAATCTCCCTAACTTATCCTCCCAAAATCTCCCTATCTTATCCTTTCAACGACATCTCCCTAACTTATCCTCCCATCAACATCTCCCTAACTTATCCTCCCAACATCTCCCTATATTATCCTCAAAATTACATCTCCCTAACTTATCTTCCCAATGACATCTACATAGTTTATCCTCACAATGAAATATCCCTAACTTATCCCCTCAATGACATCTCCCTAACTTATCCTCCCAACATCTCCCTATCTTATCCTCCCAACGACATCTCCCTAACTTATCCTCCCAATGACATCTCCCTAACTTATCCTCCCAACATCTCCCTATCTTATTCTCCCAATGACATCTCCCTAACTTATCCTCCCAATGACATCTCCCTAACTTATCCTCCCATAATCTCCCTATCTTATTCTCCAAACGACATCTCCCTAACTTATCCTCCCAACATCTCCCTATCTTATCCTAAAAATGACATCTCCCTAACTTATCATCCCAAAGACGTCTCCCTCACTTATCCTCCCAACATCTCCCTATCTTATCCTTCAATGAAATCTCCCTAACTTATCCTCCCAACAACATCTCCCTAACTTATCCTCCCAACGACATCTCCCTATCTTATCCTCCCAATGACATCTCCCTAACTTATCCTCCGAACATCTCCCTATCTTATCCTCCCAATGAAATCTCCCTAACTTATCCTACAAATGACATCTCCCTAACTTATCCTCACAACGACATCTCCCTAAGTCATCCTCCCAACATCTCCCTATCTTATCCTCCCAGTGACATCTCCCTAACTTTTTCTCCCAACATCTCCCTATCTTATCCTCCCAATGACACCTCCCTAACTTATCCTCCCAACGACATCTCCCTATCTTATCCTCCCAATGACATCCCCATAACTTATCCTACCAACATCTCCCTATCTTATCCTTCCAACGAACTCTTCCTAACTTATTCTCCCAACATCTCCCTATCTTATCCTCCCAACGACTCCCTCCCTAACTTATCCTCCCAATGACATCTCCCTAACTTATCCTCCCAAGGACATCTCCCTATCTTATCCTCCCAACGACATCTCCCTATCTTATCCTCCCAACGACATCGCTCTTACTTATCCTCCCAACATCTCACTATCTTATCCTCAAAATGACATCTCCCTAACTTATCATCCCAACGACGTCTCCCTGACTTATCCTCCCAACATCTCCCTATCTTATCCTCCCAATGACATCTCCCTAACTTATCCTCCAAACGAAATCTCCCTAACTTATCCTTCCAACGACATCTCCCTAACTTATCCTCCCAACATCTCTCTTTCTATTCCTCCCAATGACATCTCACTAACTTATCCTCCCAACATCTCCCTATCTTATATTCCCAATGACATCTGCCTATCTTATCCTCCCAACGACATCTCCCTATCTTATCCTCCCAACGACATCTCCCTAACTTATCCAACCTACGACATCTCCATAACTTATCCTCCCAACGATATCTCCCTAAATTATCCTCCCAACGACGTCTCCCTAACTTATCCTCCCAACATCGCCTTATCTTATCCTCCCAACGACATCTCCCTAACTTATCCTCCCAATGACATCTCCCTAACTTATCCTCCCAACATTTCCCTATCTTATCCTCCCAATGACATCTCCCTAACTTATCCTCCCCACGACATCTCTCTAACTTATCAGCCCAACGACATCTCCCTAACTTATCCTCCCAACGACATCTCCCTAACTTATCCTCCCAACATCTCCCTATCTTATCCTCACAATGACATCTCCCTAACTTATCCTCCAAACGACATCTCCCTATCTTATCCTCCCAACGACATCTCCCTAACTTATCCTCCCAACAACATCTCCCTATCTTATCCTCCCAATGACATCTCCCTAACGTATCATCCCAACGACATCTCCCTATCTTATCCTCCCAACGACATCTCCCTAACATATCCTCCCAACCACATCTCCCTAACTTATCCTCCCAACGATATCTCCCTATCTTATCCTCCCAACGACATCTCCCTAACTTATCCTCCCAACAATACCTCTCCCTAACTTATCCTCCCAACGACATCTCCCTATCTTATCCTCCCAATGACATCCCCATAACCTATCCTCCTAACATCTCCCTAACTTATCCTCCTAATGACATCTCCCTAACTTATCCTCACAACATCTCCCTATCTTATCCTCCCAACATCTCCCTAACTTATCCTCCCAACGACATCTCCCTAACTTATCCTCCCAACGACATATCCCTAACTTATCCTCCCAACGACATCCCCCTAACTTATCCTCCCAACAACGTCACCCTAACTTATCCTCCCAACATCTACCTATATTATCCTCAAAAAGACATCTCCCTAACTTATCCTCCCAACGGCTTCTCCCTAACTTATCCTCCCAATGACATCTCCCTAACTTATCCTCCCAACGACATCTCCCTAACTTATCCTCCCAACGTCATATCCCAAACTAAATCTCCCAACGACATCTCCCTAACTTATCCTCTCAAAGTCATATCCAAAACTAAATCTCACATCGTCATATACCTAACTTATCCTCTCAACGTCATATCCCAAACTAAATCTCCCAACGACATATCCCTAACTTATCCTCCCAATGTCATATCCAAAACTAAATCTCCCAACGACATATCCCTAACTTATCCTCCCAACGTCATATCCAAAACTAAATCTCCCAACGACATATCCCTTACTTATCCTCCCAACGTCATATCCCAAAATAAATCTCCCAACGACATATCCCTAATTTATCCTCCCAACGTCATATCCCAAACTAAATCTCCCAACGACATCTCCCTATCTTATCCTCCCAACGACATCTCCCTAACTTATCCTCCCAACGACATATCCCTAACTTATCCTCCCAATGACATCTCCCTAACTTATCCTCCCAACATTTCCCTATCTTATCCTCCCAATGACATCTCCCTAACTTATCCTCCCCACGACATCTCTCTAACTTATCAGCCCAACGACATCTCCCTAACTTATCCTCCCAACATCTCCCTCTCTTATACTCCCAACGACATCTCCCTAACTTATCCTCCCAACGATATCTCCCTAACTTATCCTCCCAACATCTCCCTATCTTATCCTCACAATGACATCTCCCTAACTTATCCTCTCAACAACATCTTTCTATCTTATCCTCCCAATGACATCTCCCTAACTTATCATCCCAACGACATCTCCCTATCTTATCCTCCCAACGACATCTCCCTAACATATCCTCCCAACCACATCTCCCTAACTTATCCTCCCAACGACATCTCCCTATCTTATCCTCCCAACGACATCTCCCTAACTTATAATCCCAACAACATCTCCATAACTTAACCTCCCAACGACATCTCCCTATCTTATCCTCCCAATGACATCCCCATAACTTATCCTCCTAACATCTCCCTAACTTATCCTCCTAATGAAACTCCCTAACTTATCCTCCCAACATCTCCCTATCTTATCCTCCCAATGACATCTCCCTAACTTATGCTCCCAACATCTCCCTAACTTATCCTCCCAACGACATCTCCCTAACTTATCCTCCCAACGACATATCCCTAACTTATCCTCCCAACGACATCCCCTAACTTATCCTCCCAACAACGTCTCCCTAACTTATCCTCCCAACATCTCCCTATATTATCCTCAAAAAGACATCTCCCTAACTTATCCTCCCAACGGCATCTCCCTAACTTATCCTCCAAATGACATCTCCCTAACTTATCCTCCCAACGACATCTCCCTAACTTATCCTCCCATTGTCATATCCAAAACTAAATCTCCCAACGACATATCCCTAACTTATCCTCCCAACGTCATATCCAAAACTAAATCTCCCAACGACATATCCCTAACTTATCCTCCCAACGTCATATCCCAAACTAAATCTCCCAACGACATATCCCTAACTTATCCTCCCAACGTCATATCCCAAACTAAATCTTCCAACGACATCTCCCTATCTTATCCTCCCAACGACATCTCCCTAACTTATCCTCGCAACGACATATCCCTAACTTATCCTCCCAACGTTTTATATCTAACTTTTCCGCCCAAAGACACTTTTCTGGTAAATGCAAATTTTAAAAAAAAGCCTTTTATTTTCAAAAAACTGCCAATACCTGAAAAATTCCGTCTGTTCATTATATTATTCAAATCCCTATCATATTTCCTAAAAAATCGAGCGTACTCCAAAAAATGGATTACTTCATCATCGTTATGATCAAGCTGATCGAATATTTGATTCACGTATTTGTAGGAAAAAATAGGTTTCGATTGCCTCAAACCTGGCACGCATTTCCAATATTGACAAGTAGACCGCCTCTTTTGCCTGTGGAAAGTTAAGAATCGGATATTCATCTTTTTTTTTAAAAAAAAAGGATTCTTCTTATTTTAAGTTAAACGTATTTATTTTATATTATATTATTAACATGCGAAGAAAAAGAAGTACGTCTTGATGAAACGGGATAAAAGTGAATGACACATTCGACAACACATAGCGATGCAACAAAAAATGACAGTGACAACACCTAGCGACGCAACAAAAAAATGACAGTGACAAAACCTAGCGACGCAACAAAAAAATGACAGTGACAACACCTAGCGACGCAACAAAAAATGACAGTGACAACACCTAGCGAGGCAACAAAAAATGATAGGACCATGACAACACCTAGTAACGCAACAAAAAAATGACAATGACATCACCTAACGAAACAACAAAAAATGACAGAACTATGACGACAGAACTGCTTATCTTGGGCTGCTTGTATTTCGGGAAGGAAAAGAAAGAAAAATAAATTCTAATCATTCGAGAATTTCTGTTAATCTTGTTGTTCTCTTTTAAAATTATGTTAAGTAATATCGCGCATTTTATTTCAAACATTATTGACCAGACTGACATCTGCCCCCTATTTTTTATGGTGAAGGTCATGACGTTGGGCCAGTTTGGCAACCAGGCATTCAACACATGGTAAGGTTTGATAAATTATCTAATTGCGTTAAAAAACTTTCATATTTCAAGTCTGATAAGAACAAAGAGAACAACGTTACAATAATTAAAATTATGAATATGTACACAAGTAGGCTAAAATTTACCGTTCTAAAAGTTAAGGAATCGTTTCCCTTATTTTTATCCCTTGTTTCGTGTAGGCAATATCACGTGGAAAACATACCTCCACTCTTTTTAGGGAAGTAACAGCCGTGATCAGAAATTATTTGTAATACACTTACGTGAGTACCCATTACAAATTCAGGGAAGTTACGTATGCGATCCTTGTTCATGTCGCACATTTCAAAGAGCTTAGGGAACCATAGATATTCTCTTCGTGGCTTAATGGTGACCAGCAGAAAGTAAGTCAGGCTTCTTCCGATGACACAGCTCAACTAAAGGAATCGTCCAAAGTGAATTCTCTGTGACAGTTACAACCTAAATAAGTCAAAATTTTCACTGAATATATTAACAAACAAAAATGAGTGTATAAAAAGATAATGGAGCAAATGTGGGCGGCCTAAATGTTTCAAGGACCATAGTCATTGCGTGACAAATTAGTGGTACATGTATAATATATTAT
This sequence comes from Radix auricularia, assembly GCA_002072015.1. Lineage (NCBI taxonomy): Eukaryota > Metazoa > Mollusca > Gastropoda > Lymnaeidae > Radix > Radix auricularia. The sequence continues at coordinate 454,128 of MUZC01001499.1, forward strand.
TTATCCTTTGACTTAAACAAAAACAAAACTAGTGTAGATAAATTGCCACTTACAGGAAAACCACAATGTGAAATTTTCTGTCACTTTTTTTTTTTTTTTTNTTAAAAATTTTAAAACAAAACATCCCCATTACAAAAAAAAAAAAAAAAATCAAAACCCCCCCCCCCCCCAAAAAAAAAAAGTACGTCGCACTTTCGAACAAAAATATATTTTTTAATTAATAAAATAATTAAAATTTAATATAAAATACCGTGACGTCACACATGGCTATACACCCCAACCCCCTGTCACAAACTGTCAGACTTTCTTACACCCCCTCCCCCTCTGGAGCGTGACGTACTTTATGGACGGCCACTAATGGTAAATGAACGAAGCAGCTTTTGTCAGTCTAACGTATGATTCGTTTTTTTAAATTATCATAAATCTCTGACACAAAATTATAACCTTTACATACAAATTTAGTTCGCCTAGTTATGAAATTTAATTGAAATAAGGTACGCCCCCACAGAAGCGATTTCTAATTTGCAGCCTTTTTAAGGGCCGTACATAAATGACGTCACGCACCTGGTGGGAGGGGAGTCATAAATTTGTGACGATGTGTCACGTGACGAGGAGGGTGTGTTTAATTAAGAAATCTGACGCCACGTCAAAAGGCGCAACTTTAAAATAAAATTTCCACTTAAATATTTGATTTATTACTGACACTTTACTTATGACGTTTATGTGAAACGTGTGTTACGATATTAGATTAAAGCCTTACACTAAAGGGATACTTATAATTTTTTTTTTTAATTGATTTAAAACATTCTCATTTTTAAATAGGAATCACGTCTTTTAAGGTGAGGAGGGTCAAAGCTTTGTGACGTCATATATAAGAAGGTGTGTAAGTTTTTATGGCCACTTGTGATAAGGGGGGAGGGGATAAAAAATCAGCCAAAATCGCATGACGTCATTTATGGACGGCCACTAAGTCGATTATATGATGGTTTTTAAAATTTATAAAAAAGAATAAATAATTGTAATTGAAACAAAGTAAAGGCGCGAAATATTTTTACCATTACATGACACATGTATGTAAGCAGTAAAAGAAGAGGCCGCAAAAGAAGATTTACCTATAAATAAACATTAATTTATAAAAATACGCGATACTTTTTTTAAAGGCCACAAGAATGTTACCCAGTTCGCAAATCCCCACCCCCCAAATTAGACAAAACATATTCCAAATTTACACCCCCTAAAATATTACCAAACAAAGAAATTTTATACTTTAGTATGTAAACATATTTATACATTTACTTTCCTAACTTTCATTTCATAACAGGATTATCGGGTAGTATGCTATCAAAATTTAAATTATTTGTAAAATCTTGTTGTATAGACAATATATTGCAAGGTCTTGTTGTCTTAAATCAATCATTAGGGAACGAAGATAATTTTTATCAACTTCAGTTTGGACAGGCTCCTTTCACAACCAGCGACACTGATAGTTATTCTTGGAAAAAAATTATAACAAAATTACAATATCGGGTAGAGTATTTTCCAATCTATGCTGTTGACTAAATTTTAAATAGAGCAAAGAGACCTTTTTCATAATACCTCTTCTTTTAGTGTATAACTGAACTGAACTGTCCCTTAACCTGTCGCTGGGTCGTAGGGGCACCATTTTGAACTTCACACTATCTCGTGCCAGGTGTCCTGGTCCTGTGCTGCCTTCTGGGAGTCGCTAAATGACAGGCTGGTCCTCTTTTTGATATCGTCCTCCCATCTCTTCCTTGGTCTGCCTCTTTTTTCTTCTTCCCTGGACTGTGCCTTGCAATATCGTCTTTGAGAGACCTCCCGATCTTGCCACGGGTCCGTACCATCGTATTTTCCTCTTTCTAATTGGGGTTAGAAGGTCCTCATAAGGGCCAAGGACAGCACTTATTTTATCGCGGACCGCTTCTTTCGTGATGTGCACCATGTAGGAGATGTTTAGTACCGTTCGAAAACATCTAATCTCTAGCGCATTAATTCTTCTTTGGAGGTGTGCAGTGAGCGTCCAAGCCTCACAACCATACAGGAAGACTGACATCGCCAGAGAGTGCATTAGTCAAATTTAGTCGAGATCCTTGCTTTGCCAGATGTGTTTTAGTTTGCTTATTGCTGCCGTTGTTAGGGCCATTCTAGCAAGAATTTCTGGCTTTGAGCCCTCATCGGATATTATGGCCCAAGAAACTTTCTTGGATACTATGGATTTCACTGCAGCTAAGTTTCTTCATTTTATTTTTTATTTTTATTTTCGTTTTATTTGTGTATTGTATGTTCGTTGAAAAAGGCTATATGCCGAAACGTTCGCTGTTTTGTTACGTCCGGTCAGGCTAACCCTTACCTCGTTTACGTCTTTTCTATTTAATTTTTTATAAGCCTGATTGCAGTCCTACCCCTCATTTTGTTTTCTAATTTTTGGAGCATTTCAATGTGTCATGGTTTTGTTTTACAAAATTCAGTAAAGAAATATCATGAATTTTATTTCAAATCACCAAAAACAATATTGATTAGATTGAGATCTGCCCCCTGCTGATTTTTGATGATTTTAATGGCATGGAGCCAGCATGGAAATAAGGCATTCAGAGCATGGTGAAGTTTGATAGGGCGGCTCAATAGCGAGGTCAAAAGTGCTCTCGCCTCAAAAGCCTTTGGGCCTAGGATCTAACCCAAGCTAAAGCTACAGTAAAATGCTGATAACTGACTATCGCTAAAAAGTCATCCGCTGACTTGCAGAGGAGTTGGATGCCGCCAAGGTGTAACAAGTCCAAAGACATTTCTAATGGAAACATTAGAACCCTTAGATTTTCTAATAACGTTAAAGACTTTCATATAACAAGACTCATGAGAACAAAGAGGAATATGTCTACAATATGTAAGAGAATTAATGAATACATACACACTATGCGGCTTAAATTCTTTGTTATAAAAGTTGATGATTATTTTCCCATATATTTTTGTTCCTCCGTTCCGGTTAGACAAAATCGTATGGAAAACATACCTGCATTCTTTAAGGATTTTACAACCATCATCAGAATTATTATTATTATTCTTTTTGTAATACAATTACGTGAATCCCCATTACAAATTCAGAGAAGAAGAGTCTGCGATCATTGTCTCTATCGAGCTTTTTATAGAGATTAAGGAACCAGTGATAGTCTTTCAGCGGCTTTGTGGTGATAAGCGGTATTTGAGTCAGGCTCCTCCCGATAACAAACATCAACATAATGAATCGTCCCCATCGCATTCTCTGGGCTTTCTCCAACCTAAATAAGTCACCGAGTTTTAACTAAATATATATTTTAAAATAAAATGTCAGTTAAAACGATTTTAGAACAGATGTGAGCGCCCCAAAGAGTTCAAGGGGCGTAATTTTTGCGTGGTGCACGTATAGTATACTATTTTCTCTGTGACTTTTTAAAGAACTAATGAGTAGAGATTCACAACAAAACCTCAACGGAGCTTCTGTTAACTTGTAACGTATATTTAGAACATGGAGTTAGCAATCCTGATCAGATTTGAAAACATCATGTCTGACCGAACGTTCATCTTTTCATAACGAGTCAACTTGGGGTCAAATAATAAATAAAAAAGACATCTGGAGTCATTCTAGCATAAATTGGTATCTTTAATTATCACAAATCTTTGAAAATATATTATAGCCTTGACACCCAAATCGAGTTCCATGAGTTAAGAAATTTAATGGCAACAGGTATAATGCACGCAACCATGGGCGCATACAGGAGGGCAAGGGGGGCATTTGCCCCCCTACATTTGTGAAAAATGTCATAAATTTGTTACAATAAAACTGAACTATATTCCCCGCAAGTTAATTACACTGAAGACAGTGTACACATATCAAACATAAAAAGAATTATATCTGCAATTATAACTGATTACATTACTGATTGTTGTAAATAAAATTTCTGTCACATTATTTAGCAAAAATAAGCCAGCATTTATATTTATGTGTCCATATAGTTTCACAAAGCAAACGAACATTTTGATTTAATTTTTTTCGCGGAAAACACTTTAATTGATTTAATTGTTCCTATTGTATTTCGTATAGCATTCACATTATTTAAATCGTTCACGACAAGATTATGTGAACTGCAATGTAAAAATGCTGCTTTTGAGTATTTTTTTTCTAATTATTGCTTGGATTGCTCCTTCTTCATCTTCTATTTAGAACAACTGTTATATCCTTAACCAACAAGCTTTGTTATATCTAATCCAAATTGTTATGATTTTTAATGATGGTTTTGGCTAAACTTTAGCTGTTTTATACACAATTGGAATATATCCCAGGAATTCTTCTGTGACCATCATATTTCCTTTTTTTTTGACAAATTTAACACAAAGTTACATCAACTCAATGGCCGAAATGTCATTTGTCACGTCGGCAAGTAGAGAAAATGCAACTGAATTATTTCCTTCACGAACGATGTCTTCACGCTAGAGAGACCAACAAATTTCGATAAATTATAGTGATTTGTATGGTTGCCGAGAGCATCCGGGCAGAATAGCGACTGTCAAAACAGCGACAGTCATAATAGCGACTTCAAAATAGCGACTACATCAAAACAGCGACCGTCAAAACAGTGACCGTCATAATAGCGACTGCATCATAACAGTGACTGTGTCAAAATAGCGACTTTTTTCTTTTGCTTGTGCTAATGTTTGAACAACTTAGTGTACCTGGCCTACAATGGAGTTTATAAAATCAAGAAAAGGATGACATGATTAGCTATGTAGGATATTTGTTGAGAAGGGACAATACGAAATTAAATACAATCAATTGGAGGTGTGTTTAAATAAATGTTGGCGAGTGTATACACATTTTCGGGACGCATTTTTTAAAATAAAAAATTCGTAAAAAATTAAAAATATAACTGCTATTATTTCAGTCAAATATATTTTGCAGAAAGCTCGATTGAGACTAGCTAACATAGATGCAATCGATTAATTTATAGGGATTGCTGTGGTAGGCGCAGAGGTGGCGTGGGGCTGCTTTTTTAAGCTAGAGATAGTTCGACTACAGGACATTTTGATCCTCAGATGTTTCGACCCTCGTTTTTACCCTCGTAAAATTTTTGTTGTTTTTTTTCCTTCTAATTAAAAAATTAAATAAAAATAATACATTTTAATATTATTATCTATTAAAATTAAAAACAGCATGAAATAGTTATTTTCATTGTTTGATTTACCAATTAAAAGTATATACACTGTAAAAAGTTTAGAACCATTGTGTTAGATGAACGGTTGGGACAAGAATAGCTTTGCGGTGAAGCCGCTATTATGACGGTCGTTGTTTTGACGGTCGCTGTTTTGATACAGTCGCTTTTTTGAAGTTGCCATTTTTACGGTCGCTGTTTTTCTACAGTCGCTATTTTGAAGTCTCTATTATTACGGTCGCTGTTTTGACAGTCGCAATTGTGAACCCGTGCCGTTAACGAGATATACTTGGCACTATAAGAAATACTTGGCAAATGATTACCAGGAACGTCATCTCCAGATTGCACGAAACTTTAACAGGTCATAAAAATTACCAGCATTTAATTCTTTTCACGAAGTACTAAATCATGCATGCCGCAAAATAGTATTGTAGAAGTGATGGGAGCCAGTTTGTTTTGATTTTCTTGAATTGGTCTTCTAAATGTTGAGCCCAACTGCCCATCTATAGAAACTGCTATGGCTTTATATAATGCAATAACATTGCTTGAAGTTGCATATTCATGATAGCCTTTGTGTCATGTGCTTTGCATGTGGCTAGCATGATCTTTGTTAAAATCTTTATATTTTTTGCAAGGTTTGATGACAAATGCCAACTGAATTCCTTGATTTTTTTAATGAAATACAAAAGGCACCTTTTAACATTTGCGACTATAATAATGAATCAGCTGAAATTTCAACTCATTTGAAAGGTCATGGGTCCTTCATTTGAAGACATACCTTCAAATATCCAATTTAGAAAATGAATAAGTATCAATTTAGAAACAGTAGCCTCAGCTGTGTCTGGCTGTTGACTTGTACTGATGTCCTCAATGCCAATGATAAGTCAGATGCTGCAGACGCCTCAAAATCTTCTATTAACGGCATTTCGGAGTCCCGCGATTGCGCTACTTTTCTTTTTTTTTTTAAATTGTAAATATTTTTCTATCCATTTTGGCAATCCTACAGTTTCTACACGTATATTATTTCACAGCAAAATTAAATTTGTTTAAAAGAAAATTACGTTTCTGATTTATTAAATGCTTAAATATATGTTATATTTTAGCTATTACAGCCCTATTTTGTGAGTCTTGTTAATTTCTAAGTCTTTTTGTGGCACTTATGTTATACTTAAACTCAAAATTAATTGAAAATTAAACCTGTATAGCATTGTCAGTTAGGGGCAGTCCATAATTGACGTAACGTCATTTTTGCCGATTATTGACCCCCCCCCCCACACACACACACACAATATGACGTCAAAAAGATGTGACATCTATTTAGAAATGAGCATGTTTCAAAACACTTTATTGTTATTTTAGTATGTATTAGTGTAAGGCTACACTCTGAAATCGTAACACGCGGTAATCCGTGCAAAACGTAATAAAATAGATAGTAAGAAATCGAATATTAAAGTGGAACTTTGGCTTATAGTAGCGTGTTTTGACGTGACGTCACAATTCTTAAACTACCCTCCCCATCATCACAAAGTTGGGGACCACCCTCCGCCGTGGCGTAGCTAGGAGGGCGGTGGGGGCGGTCCGCCCTGGGCGGCACTCATCCAGAGGGCGGGATTTGTGGGCATTTGGAAAAAAATAGTCATCTCCAATTACCGGTTTTCTTTTGAAGAGGGAAAACCAAGGTGAAACAAAAAAATTCTTAATTTCGAGTCTATTTAAGGAATCACGATACATTTGTTTGATTACATAGTAGTTGTTATAACTAACGCAAACCCGTTCAAATATTAAAATCGCTCAAAAAAGGTATCGATGTGTTTGGAAAATTAAGCGGTATGCGTCGCAAACAGCGCTTTTGTAAGAAAACTGCATTAATAAACAAAATTAAAAAAAGAAGGAAAAAAAGAAAAAATGAAAGAAAACACATCACGCTGGACCGAATATTGTGTACTACTAACTATTAATATCGCCATGACAGTTTTTGCGTGGAATTTTCACATGCGCAGAAAGATGCGCTAACACAAATCTACATGATATGATGGTTCAAATATTGCGTTTAACTTGCAAGTAGTAATTTATATTAAATGTTCAGTTTTAGAAAATTATTTTTAAGTAAACTTACTAAATATTCAATTTATTTTGTTTTTATTGCATTAAAGCAGCACACATAATTTGTGTTTTTCAATAAATATTTTTATCCATTAAAATGCTACGCCTATCCAATTACAGTAATTGTAAATAGTTGGAATTTTTTCTATTTTATGGAAAATTATTAAGATTTAGCTCAAGAACGTGAAAATATGCATATTTCTTCGTTAATAAACATCTCAATTACATAATTAATTTCGAAAAATACATACTCAAAAATTTCAAACGTCTTGGAAAAATTGACACCTGAAGTAATTAATAAAACGAGATCAGATGCTGGAAATTTACTCGGTTCAATGCAATATTTTCTTTTCTATAGTATCTCAATTTAAAATAATTCAAACCCATTTCATGGAACAAAGTTATGCGTTAATATAGAACACTGTTATAGATAGTTGGAGATATCAACTGAAGGCCGAGTTAGACGGAGAAAAAGTATGAATGGAGAAAATTCAGGAGACGGGGTTTCTATCTTTAGAGCAATCGTAGAATGAGAAATTATCTTATACATAGATGTAGTTATAAAAGAAAATAGAACCCGCTGATGAGTTACATGTCCTTGCAAGAAATTATTCGGGTATAATACCATCTAACCTACTAAATGAAGAATTTGAACACCAAATAAACTCTTTATTACCATTGATAAAAGAACAGGTCAATATTGAACAAAATAAGTTTTAGGTTTTTGTGGCTGTACACAGTACCAGTCTTGGCAATTGCAGGGCCTTATGCAGCTTAGTATATGAAAAGGAATGCGGGGGGGGGGCAGTTTTGAGTAGAGATAAGATATTAATAAGGATAATAATTGAAAAGTAAGATATGTGGGGCCTATGAAAGCGCGAACCCACTGCTACCGCATAGGTTGCAGAGGCGTAAGACCAGCCCTGGCTTTACCTACATTAAAAGAATAGGCATTGTGTTAGAAAAACGGGGGGAGGGGTGCACCCTTGATCTATTAAAATTATTCAACAGTATGAATTCGAAAATTCGTTACCCAACATTATTTTTTTGCTGAGAATAACTGATTGCTATCATTGTATCTAGTTGTGAAAGGAGCTTCTACAAAAAGCAGTTATTAAAAAAATATTTTCGTTCCACAATGAGTTATTTAAGATTAAACAATCTTGCAATGTTGTCAATAGAACAAGATATTTTAAATAATTAAAATTTTTATAACATAATTTACGAGTTCTATAAGTCTACTATCAAATTTAGATACGTAAATTTCTAAATATGTTTACATACTAATGTATACAGTTTCTTGGTTTATTTTTTTAAAATAATTTATTTATAAATAAAAAATAAAACCATATTAATTTTTAATGTTTTAGGGTGTAAAATTGGAATGTTTTGTCTGATTTGGGGGTTGGGGGACCTGCGACCTCGATAATTTTGTTGTGGCCTTTAAACAAAAGTATCTTGAATTTTTTTATAAATGTGTAGTCATAGGTATATCATCTTATTCGGCCTTTTATTGTTGCTTACAAAAATACTGAATGGAAGGGTAAACATGTTCTCCGCCTTTTACTTTTACATTGTACTTAGTTTCAATTAATTTTTTTTTTTGATGTTTAATATTTTATAAAAACCATCAAACGATTGACTTAAGTGGCCGTCCATAATTGATGCCACGCGATTTTGGTTGATTTTTCACCCCCTGACCCCTAGTCACACGTCGTCACAAAAACTTAGACCCCTTCTTGAATGTGACATCACAAGGCTTACCCCCCCCCCCCCCCAACCACATTAAAGTCGTATTTTCTATTTGAAAATGAGCAATTTTCCAAGGAAATTTCGTCATTTACATACGTATTAGTGTAAGGCCGCACTCTAATATCGTATCACTCTTGGAACAATGTAAAACTTCATTACATAAAGTGTCTATAATCATATATTTAAGTGGAACTTTTATCTAAAGTGCGCGTTTTGGTGTGACTTTTAATGTGTGACAATCCTCGCTCCCCTCTGCATGTGTGACGTCATTTATGGACGTCCCTAAAAGGGCGGCAAAATGGAGACCGCCCCAGGCGGCTAAAACTCTAGCTACGCCACTGCCCCTCCCCATATGCACGTGACGTCATTTTTTTAAATTAAAAAACGTGATATTTTTGCCCTCCCTGGAAAAATTCCTGGCGACGCCTATGCACGCACCCATGCTAATTACTAGCTCTTATCCGAAGCACCGTGTTTGTTGCTTTTTACTTGTCTTTCCTTTTTGGTGCTTCTGCTTAGTGAGAGTGGTGACGCGACTTTTAATATTAAAAAAAGAAATTCGTATTTTTTTACTCAAATAAATACTAACTAGATACGCCCCGTGGCGTAGCATACGCCGCACACTAGCTGATGGAAAAGGCACAGAAAGGGGGGAAAGTACATACACAAACCACAGCACCAAGAAATTTTTTTTTAAATCGCTAATGGAAGGAACCACCGACACATTGTAGTCCAGAGACATGCATACCCTACCGATGTACAACCATGCTGTGGCGAGAAAGATGTTGATATATTTTTGACAAGTTGTCTAGGGGTATATTATTTAATTTATTCTCTCTCTGCCTACACGAGTATACTTTAGTGATCTCTCACAATACGATGATCAACAAACAATTAGGTGAAATTGTAATAATAATTTATTTTACAATATTTACAGTGAGCGGAAACAAGTTCCGTTATTGCCAAAATTCATCATAAGGCTTGTGCCAATCAATATTATAATTATAGGGTAATACTTAAATTTTATAGGAATGACTGCCCCGCTCCGTGACGGTTGGTTCTGCAATTCTGTCCTATGGGCTGCTTCACCTATGGTTCCAGGTGACTTCGGTAATCACGGATGGTGTGAATAACCGG
>MUZC01001499.1:469518-524798 GCA_002072015.1 Radix auricularia
TATATCCGGCATCCTTCCGTCTCGCGAGACGATGGTGCATCACCGTTGGGTTGGGTTGCATTTCCTCGAGTGACTGTGCAGTCCTATCCTTGAGTGACAGTCTTTGCCACAGTTTTTACACACGAGTTCTGTGCTTCCAAATGTTTTGGCCTTTCTCCTAGCTCTTCTGTCTGCAGCCTCCTCCATTCTTCGCTCCTCGGCTACTATGACGCCCTCTTTGACAACTGTGCGCCACGTAGATCGGTCTTCTGCCTTACACTCCCAGTCACTTGTATGTATTTTGGCTGCTTTCATGTCCCTTTGACAGACATCTTTAAATCGCAAGCGTGGGCGACCTGTTTTCCTCTTTCCTGAAGCAAGTTCACCATATAGGAGGTCCTTCGGGATGCGGCCGGGGCTCATTCTTTTGACATGTCCTAGCCACCTCAGGCGTCTTTCACTAAGAATTGAGAACATGCTTTGGGTATTGGCACGCGTTAGTACCTCACTATTAGGCACTTTTTCTTGCCATTTAATACCAAGGATGCGGCGCAAGCATCTCAAATGGAAGCTGTTAAGCTTACGCTCTTGTGATGTATAAGTGGTCCATGTCTCGCTCCCATATAGTAGTGTACTGATGACACAGGCTCGATAGACGCACAGTTTGGTTTTCTCCGTTAGCTTGGTGTTTTGCCAGACCCGCTTATTTAGTTTAGCCATTGTTGCGGCTGCCTTGCCAATTCTGCTGTTTATTTCTTCTTCAATGGACAGTGTATTGGAGACCTTGGATCCCAAGTAGGTGAAGCTGTCCACAACCTCCAAGTTTTCATTATCGATATTTATGGTAGGAGGAGGTCGAGTGTCTTGGGCCATGATGTTTGTCTTTTTCAAGCTGATTTGCAGACCAAATTCTTTGCAGGCATTGGAGAAGCTTGACACGAGTTGTTGCAAACCAGATTCTGTATGTGCTGTTAGTGCCGCATCATCCGCAAATAGTAGCTCTCGAATTAGGACATCCGTCGTTTTGGTCTTGGCTCGGAGGCGGGCAGTGTTGAAAAGTCCTCCATCAGCTCTGGTATGTAACCAGATTCCCTCACTGCTATCCTTGAATGCGTATCGAAGAAGTACAGAGAAGAATATTGCGAAGAGTGTTGGTGCGAGTACACAACCTTGTTTAACTCCGCTGCTGACAGGGAAGGCCTCTGACTTAGCTCCATCGAACTGTACTGTGCCAAGCATATTTTCATGGAACTGTCTGATGATGGCAAGTAGGTGAGGGGGACATCCAATTTTTGCCAGTATTTGGAATAGCCCGTTGCGACTGACTAAGTCGAAGGCTTTTGTAAGGTCCACAAATGCAATGTATAGTGGCATCTGCTGCTCTCTGCATTTTTCCTGGAGCTGTCGTATGGAGAACACCATGTCTATGGTAGACCGACCGGACCGGAAACCACACTGAGATTCTGGATAGACGCGGGATGCTAGGCTTTGTAAACGTTTTAGTATAACGCGGGCAAAGGTCTTTCCTACAATACTAAGGAGTGAAATGCCGCGATAATTATTGCAATCACTCCTATCACCTTTGTTTTTATATAGTGTCACTATATTTGCATCCTTTAGGTCTTGGGGGATGTAGCCCTGTTCCCAGCAGAGGGACAGAATCTCGTGCAATGGTTGGAGTAAAGCTGTCTTGCCACTCTTTAGAACCTCTGGTGGTATTCCATCATTCCCAGGCGCTTTTCCACAAGCTAGACTGTCAATTGCTTTGCTCAGCTCTTCCTGTGTGGGCACGACATCAAGTTCTTCCATGAGTGGCATATCTGGGATGTCATCTAGAGCGGTGCTGGAGACTGTGGTAACTGTTGAATACAATTCCAGATAATGCTCAACCCACCGTTTTAGCTGTGCTGCCTGGTCTTGAATAATTTCTCCATTTTTGGACTTTAGGGGAGCAGCTTTTGACGTCAAGGGGCCCGTTGCCTTTTTGATGTTTTCGTACATGACTTTTGCATTGCCCATGTCTGCAGCTGATTGTATACTGGAACAGAGCTTAAGCCAGTAGGTATTGACACATTTACGTGCAACCTTTTGGGCAAGTGACTTAGCTGTTTTTAAAGCATGCAAATTGTCAGGTGTAGGCTTTTCCTTGTAAGCCATAAGAGCTTTCCTTTTTGCTTCAGTGACGGGTTTCATCTCGTCCCAATGTTCATCAAACCAGTCCGTGTTTTTGTGAGATTTTTTGCCAAAGGCTTGTATTGCGGATGTATAGATTGTGTCTCTCAGTTGCGTCCATTTGGAGTCAATGGTGACGCATGGGGACATCTTTGAGAGACTTTCCTTCACCTTGTCTTTGAACAGCTGCGCTATCGCAGGGTCTTTCATGCAGGAGGTATTGATGCGTGGACTTCCCTTTTTCTTTGTGTGGTACGAGTTTTTCCTCATTATTCGTACTTTGCTGGCGACAAGGGAATGATCCGTGTCACAGTCGGCACTGTGATAGCTGCGAGTGAGTAGGACGCTAGCTAGTTGTGCACGCCTGGTGATAATGAGGTCCAGCTGGTGCCATTGGTGGGATCGAGGGTGTCTCCAAGATACTTGATGTATATCCTTGCACTTGAAGAAAGTGTTGGTCACACACAAGCCTCGTGAGCAGCACAATTCCAGAAGCCTTTGTCCATTTTCATTTAACTTTCCTCTTCCAAATAGTCCAAGGCAGGTGGGCCAGGCTTCGTGGTCGCTCCCCACTCTAGCATTGAAATCTCCTAGGAGATAGATTGCCTCGTCTTTGTGGATGCCGGCTATTGCCTGGTCTAACGCTCCATAGAACTGGTCCTTCTCTTCCGGAGTTGAATAGAGTGTTGGGGCATACACACTAAGAATGTTTGCTGGGCCCGCAGTTGTTCTGAGTCTTAGAGTGAGGATCCTCTCCGTGCCTGATGACGGTGGTTCAATGGATGGTAGAAGAGTGTTTTTAACAGCGAAACCCACACCATGCTGTCTAGGTTCGTCTTTCGGTCTGCCTTGCCAGAAGAAGGTGTAATTGGCCTCTTTGAGTGAACCGTTGTCTGGGAGCCTGGTCTCCTGAAGGCATGCTATGTCAATCTTTAGCCTTTTAAGTTCTCTATCGATTATTCCTGTCTTCCGTGTGTCGTTTATGGACTGCAGATCATCAGTGATGCCGGGACACATAGTCCTCACGTTCCAGCTAGCGATTCGAAGAGCTGGGGTCTTCTTTTTCTTTTTTGTATTTCTTGGTGCAGGGCTTAGTGGCCCACTTGTTGAGTGGTACTCTAATCTCCACGCACCCAGTGGAGAAGGCAGGCCATGACGGGATAGCACCTATTTGACTGGGGGCTGCCCAGTTTGAGGCGGGCGGTAGCTGTCCAGTGAGACATTGGTAGTCTCTCCCACCGTCGGAAGCAGCCCCTGGCGCCTAGCTCTACGTCAATTGAGCTTTGGCTTATAACCGGTAACTGCTGCTTCCCGTGTTTTGTCGACACCTTGCGGCGACGCTGGAGTGTCCTCTCCAGAGGTGATGCAAGCCTGGGCGGGTATTATGGAGAATTAGCTGCTGCCCATACAGCATATCCCCCCTCTCCACGTCAATGGTGTAACCAAGGGAACGACTTGCGTCGATGCAGCTTGGCTGCCATTGGCGTCGCAGGAGCTGCCGGTATGTACATAAGTCTTATGTATAGACCGCCTGTAGGTGCTCCAATTCCTGATTTTCTTTCAGGGTTTACTCCCTTAGCCTTTCCCGCAAGGCAGGTATAGCCGCAAGGCAGCGGAGGATTTGTATTCGGAGTTTCCTTCTCCTAGATGAACTACCAGCCAAGGTTTTAACGAGCATCATCTACCCGTAGGGGTGCCAGAACCGGGGTTTGAACCCGTGACCGATTTACACAGGCTACCACGTTATTCAAATACTATTTCAACCATGCGCATATTTTTTATCAAAATATTTACAAACCTAATTTACTTGATACAATGACGAAGCTGGCCCCGAAAGGAGGGTACAAAATTATTTTTTTTTACATAATATAACACGCCACCGCCACGTATACAAGGCTCCCATAGGGGCCAGCTGCCCCGGCCCCCAAAAAGCTACAAATCCCTAGCTACGTAACTGACTTGAAATATTGGTAACAATCTCATATGGAGCAGATGTAGATGGTTGCTTCTACGCTTTTATTTTATATAGCTATATATTGATAACTTTATAGATAGATTAACTTGGCAAGTGATTTTTGTGAGAATTAAATATTATTTTTAGGGCTGTGGAAATTATGGATTAATTTCTCGATTAATCGGTAATAATTTTTATTGATTAAAATTATTTTTATCAATAACTTAGTGATTAAAATTGAAGAAAGTGTTTGAAACACTTTTTTCATTTTTTATTAAAAAAATAATTAATTATTAATTATTATTACTAATACCTGTGTTTTTTAACGTACAAATTTCTCCATTAAAAAATATTTTTAAAGTGTAAACTTTAAAAGAAACTGTTTTTATTCAATATTGTTGTTACTTAATTAAAAATAACAAAATTTAAATCAATTGAATTTATATTAAACAACTTATGTTTTAATATGTCTCTTAACAATATTTTATATTTTAGAATTAAATACTTAAGTTATGGACACAAAATGTGAAGGAAAAACAACATTGTAAAATAAGTTATTATGAGGTCTTAGAAAAAAATACTTAATTTTTAAACCACTTGTGGTGATTTTTATGTTTTTTTTAAATCATAATGCAATTTCTATACAGCTGTCTTACTTTTATAATGTTCAAATCAATTGGAAATATCCATCCAAGTGCCTAAACTTTAATGAATTATTTAAATTATTGTTATTGGTATGTTTTAAAAATGTATAAAGATTTTTTTTAAAGTTAAATTTTAAGCTAAACTAAAACTTGTAATATGTTAATTACAATTCCTTTTTTTTTTTTAATATTTTTTAAAAATAATTGTAATGTAATAGGTTTGCAAAGATGATTTTTATTATTACTCATCGGTCCTTTACGTAACATGCCTTGAAATAACACTTGAGGAATGAGATTTAGCAATATTTTCCCTTAAAAATTGTTAATAACAATTGTTATTGTTAATAATATTATTAAGTTGATTTCATTCTTTAAATATTTTTTTTTATTTCTTTTAAAAAACAATATTCTTTTGAACAATGTAAGATAATAGTCATTTTACATGTCTAAATAAAACAAAAAAATGTCAATTGCCTTTTTTTGGTTAAGGAAAAATTTCATCAAAATTTAATTTAAAAAATACGAGTCAATACGTAAATGTAGGTATATTGAGAAGTTTATATCTTATCAACTATTTGTTAATTCTTTTTTAATTTAAGACAGCCTATTGAAATTGAAAAAGGAAAACAAGTTTCGTATTTTTATACAATTTTAAAATGTACATGGTGCATATAGATCTATATTACATTACATCAATAATTTTCATTAGTTTGCGTAAACAATTTATTTTCCTCTTATCTAATTTCAATACACGCAAATACACACACTCGAATCTTCTCAATTCCCTATTATGGTATTGCAACTGCGCAGTCTCTTTTTTAAAGTGTATTTTTTTTAAATAAACTTTTTTATTATGGAACATTATATAATATAATCATCAAACAATTCGTATACAGCTGTATTACTTTTATTTTTTTAAAATTTATTTGAAATTTTCATCCAAGCGCCTAAGCTTTATTGCGTTATTTTTATGCATAACTGTGATTTAAAAATTAATTCTGATTTGATAAAAAAAAAAAGATAGTTAAATATTAAGAGCAACTAAAACTTGTAATATGTTAATGACAAAAAGTTAATATGCAGTTTGTTTTCCCAGCGTATGCATATTTTAAACTTTGATTTCATTATTTTTTTTATTTTTTTTATTTTTTTTTTGTGGATTTTTAAAATCAACATTTAGTTCCGAATATTGTCATTTTTGTAAATGTCGTTAAGACAGGGGAAATAACTCAATTAAAAACAATGTCCATTACCAGTTTTTTACTTCCCTTTTAATTTTCAGTTTATTACGTCATTAATCTTTAATTTTAGCTTTAATCAGAATCATCGATTAATTAATCGTTAATTTCTCAAATATATATATATATAGACACACACACTCACACACTTAATTTAAGATCTATAACCCATCCTATTGTGACGTTACCTTGACATTTTGAAAGGTAGCAGCGTAAGCGGTGTTTTCCATTTACTCCTCGTGGCTTAGTCAAAACCTAATCAACTAGTGAAGTGCTTGGCAATGACTTAAGATTTATTATTTTTCTACGAATGTGTTGAAAATTAAACCAAATTTCGACGATCCAAGCCACCTCCGCAAAAATTATAATTTTTAAAAACTTTCGGTTGAAACCATCACAATGATGTGGAATAAGTTGAAAGGTGATTTTTTTGTTTGTTAATTATTAGATCAGAATGAGTTCCCTTGAACAGAGTGGTTAACAAAAAGGAATCCACGGCCTAATATTATAGAATAAACCCTCAAAGTTACCAGCAGATCATGCACTTCTATGCGGGGACTTGAATTTACCCCAAAGATTTGTTAAAATCCGAGAATAGAGTGACATACTTCACTAGCTTTGCAAAGGCAAATGTTCTTTTAATGTAATTCAAATTTCAATTTTAAAAATCCTTTTTACTCATTGGACAGTTAAAACCCCAGTAGAATAGTCAACACCGCTACAGGGAGTAGAAAAATGGCGAACATCAGCGGCTTGCTTCACAAAACAAAAAGTCATCAGTCGTTTTTAAACTCATGCCCCCGAAAGCATATCCGAATCCACTGGCCCAACTTCATCTCCAGAAGATCTTTGGCGGCACACACAACAAGAACCAGAGGAACAGTTGGTCTGCCAGCGAAAATAGGGTTGGATTGGCTACAGTCGGCTACACCCTCAGAAAGCATACATCAAGAATCACGGGAAAAGCCTTCACTTGGAAATTCCCGACTAAAGAGAAAGAAAGTTCGACCCATATAAGAATAATAATTTGATAATTTGTATAGCCCCTTAACCATTCAGCAACTGGGCTCATGTTGCTGAATAATAAAATAGTAACACATATTTGCATTCATATATTAACTATAACAAGGTATTATGATTGAGCACCCCAAATACGTTTATTATTTCAAGAAATACTTGATTTTTTAATTCATATTAAAATTAATATTTGAGGCGAGTTTATTCCATGCTTCTTGAAAGGCCTTAGTCGTAGGAATGCTGCTAATGTTACATGAAGAAAAGAAATCGTGGGAGACACCATTAAAATTGGGCATACCTGAGGAGCCTAAGGAGCATTGTTGGTGACTATCGTCCTAGTCGGAATGCCTAAAGAGCATTGTTGGTGACCAACTTCCTAGGCGGAATGCCTAAGGAGCATTGTTGGTGACCAACGTCCTAGGCGGGAAAACAGACGATGATGATCATGATGAACTCTAATGAGTCGAACTCAAAATTAACACACACAAAATGTGTGTATACCGCACAGAGGGTGTTTGGATTCATAAAGTGTAGTATTACAAGTCTCGCTTTAAAAAAATAAATAAATAAAAAACGTTAAAATTTTTTAAAAACAAATTTAAAATATTTTATCACTCTTAATTATGATTTAAAATGTAATTTTATGCTTTTATTGTAAACTATCTTATGTTTCCCGAGTCACCCAGCTCCGAATGGGTACCTAACTAGACAATAGTTAGGCGGCTGGGGTAATGCGTGGAACCCCTATAGCCGTGGCCTGTGACCGCTGCATCACTTGCCAACAGATCATCTCTCATGGTCTGTGGACGCAATTATCTTCTGCATAGAAGGAGCGTCTGTATATCTAAGATAAGTTTCGTTGCCCGGTGTAAATTTTTTATAAGATACAAAACGACAATAGGCCTACATATATATGTACAGTAATTAATAGCAAGAAAGTGTCTGATTTGTACAGGTTATTACAGTAAAATAAAAAAAAAAGTAAATGACAAGGAAATGGTTTTTACATTACGTTTATTACAATTTCATAACAATATTTCAAACTCTTACTGCTTTTATAATAATCTTTGAATGAATCTGCAAATAAAACAATTTTAACTAATAAATACGACCGACCATATTTGATCATTATATATTATTACATCTAAACACAATACACAGTTTCGCCCTTTCAATCATCTACCAAAACTACATGATATAATTAGCCTTAGGGAGACCATCAAAGCCATTTGAGTCAGGTTGTAAAGTAAATAAGTCGTTCGTTTGCTTGGAATAGGAGGTTCACGCGTTTGAACAGCATTTTTTTTTTTAATTTGCGACCTTATTTTTTTACCAACAATTTTCAAGTAGGTATCAATAGATGAGATATAAACAATGTATAAGCGAATGACGCAATAATCCTCTTTATAGAAAGCGAAGAGTTCGAAAAGAATTGAAATATATATATATCTGAGACCATTTAAGACTCCAATACCCAAAGGAAACCAATGGCAAATCATTGATGGTAGAATGATTGATCCATTTCATTACAGTTTTTAGTATGAGAATATTCTCCAGGGCACGACTAGCCAGCATCTATACTCTATACGAACCTCAAGAGGTGCAAACTACACTGGATTTTGCATGTGCTGTGCATGCCGGACCATCAGCTCCCAAATAGGCTCTTCCGTTGTGATCTACTGAAGGGCATCGACCACGTGGAGGTCCACGTAAGTGATATAAGGACAGTGGCGACGCTAGGGGGGTGCGGAGGGGGCGGGCCGCCCCGGGTGACACCATCAGGGGGGTGACACCAGACCGTAAATTCTATATATTCCCGTTATTTGGCACTGGAAAACTCGGAGGATTTCTATGGGTTAAATCATGAAGGGGTGACACCATAAGCTACCGCCCCGGGTGACACCCTGAGGTACCGCCCTGGGTGACACCAACCCTAGTGACGCCTCTGTATAAGGATACGCTCAGAATAGCTCTAGTGGTCTTTGACATTGGACATGACTCCTGGCAAGGAAAAGCCTGTGAATGATCTCCCTTGCGCTCTACGATACGAAATGTCGCAGCTGTCTGTGAGGCGAACATACAACAGGCTTCCAAGACAAAACTTCAAGCCAGGAAGGACCGTGCACTAAACCTTCCCATAGGGATCTCACCCATCTCTTGTCCGACATGTGGACGCAACTTCCCCGCAAGAAAAGAACTAATAAGCCAACCGAGGACACACGTTGAGGCCTTAAGCACTGGACTAATATGAACGAACAACAACATATTTACTGACATAAAAAGTAACTCAAGTTGCACTGTAACTTTATCAAGTAAAAAAGATTGACAAAATCATGGACGAGCAAGTCACTCAAAGTTTGCTTAAAATCTCCTTTTTCCAGCTAAGTTCTTACCTGATGTATTCTACAAAATTAACTTGTCTGTCTCTGTTACTATCAAATCTGTAATAAAGGTTCCTAACTTCATCCAATGTAACAATCATGTTATTGTCTGTGTCTGACGCTTTGAAAAACTGCTCCACAAGAGGCTGCGTGTACCTGCCACACTTAATTAGCCTATCTGAGAAAATTTGCAAAGTCTGTTCACGTTTCGGATTTTGACCCTGAGGGTGAAAGAAAATTACCCTGATGTAAGTAAAAATGTTTAACTCTAGGTTTTTCGAAGGGTTAAGGCTAATTTGAGGTCTAGATTAGCGGCTAGGAATAGAGCAGTGGTTTTGGCTAGAGTAAGGGTTAGAGTAAGGGCTAGGATTAAGACTATCGTCAGGGCCAGTGCTAGGGTTATGGCTAGGATCGAGACTATCGTAAGCGGCGAAAAAGCGAATTCAATAGAGCGCTCGCCTCACAAGCTGTTGTGCGTAGTTTAGGATCTAACCGACGTTAAGTAGCAATAAAAATCTGTTAATGAATAACTATTGTTTAGAAAAAAAAAGTTATCCGCATACTTGGAGAGGAGCTGGGTACCGCCAAGTCTACCAAGTCCCGAGACAGTTCAAATGTAAACATTAGAACCCCTACGACCCCCTCCCCCAAATTTATATATAGATATGTGTTACGTCTAGGGTTATGGTAAATTTTTGTGTTCTTATATGATCTTACAGTAACAGAAAAATCTTTTCCTTTTTAAAACTTATTTCCTCCATAAGATAAAATATAGGGATGTTAATAATATGGCGGAAATCTATTAATAGAAGTAATATATCTAAATTTATCTTTTGTAAGGACAAATTCATAAAAGCATTAATAAAAGATACAAGTCAATACGTGAATGTAGTTTTATTGAGAACGATTGATCTTATCAGCTAATTTTAAATTCTTCGCTAATTTAAGACAGCTTATTGGACTCGCAAAATAAAAATCAATTTCGTAATTATACTAAGCTAACAATTTTGAGAACATAGTCATTTGACTGTATATATGCCTCAAAATTTTGTGCCGCTAAAATGTAATCTAAAAAAGAACATTACGAAATGAGCTATGACGTTTTCCGGTTTTAGAAATGAAGAACCCTATAATGAACAAAAATTTTTAATATTAAATTTTCAAAAACCCTATCGGACCGAAAATGACATTGACAGCTACTGTCGGAAGTGACTAAAAATATATATTTTAAAAATATATCAAATATTTTTCTCTGGTACATTTGGCATAAATCAGCAAGAAAGCCAACAATACAAATTATTATTATTATTGTCTTTATGAATATCTACTGAAAGTCTGAAAGGTATTTAAACATGTATTTTAAATTTATGTTTAAACTTACTTTTATGTTGTAAAGAGAATATTTTCTTAGATTTTAATTTAAAACAAAATATTTTAGAAATACATTGAATTCTAAGCCATAATTTATCTGAGATACCGTTTCGGAAAGCAATTTTTAGATGCATATCGAAATGGTCGACAGCAAAAACATAATGAAACACATTTATTACCAGCATAAAGTTGTAGAACTCCCTCATGTCAAAGTATCGATTGCGATCTTCATCATACCATTTAAAGCAGTTGCCAAAAGCACTATAAATGTGGTCAGGCAATGGCGTCGGGGTATTCTTAACCTGACAAGCGACAAACGTGAGGACTAACAGCATGCATTGAATCGTAAGACCCATCTCCTATGTTTTAAAGAGTAAAAAATGAATAAAGAACAATTTTATTTCTTGTATGAATCAGTAGTGTCGTGTCCTTAGTAATGCAAAGGGTTAAAGAATGTAAAGACATGGAGTATTCCCAGTGATAACTTGGTAAACTTTTCTAAACTAGGAGACTGGCAATTGTTACAGCTATCATACTGCACTACAGCAAGGCGAAAAAATGTAGAGAGATAATCAAGGAAATGGATGCTAATAAGATGTATTGGTTGACACTAGTAATAAAATTATCTTTTCAAATTGTACTACGTTGCAATTGCTTCTATATTTGGTAATCGACTCGAATACTTTGGTGTCTAAAACGTTGGTAAGGAACCAGCTTTGAAAATTAACATCGTTGATACGAATTTTAGATTTTCTCGAAATTTTGAAGGAAGTGGAGAGTTAACGGTGATATTATCGAGACTAGGGAATTGATACTGGACGAATGACAAGGTATCGCAGACAAACCTGGACACCTGGTATAATTTAAAGATAAGCCAGTGGTAACGAAAGTACGGGAAATACAAAGAGACAATTAGAAACAAAGACAGGTGGGTACAGTATGAAACCTGGACACCTGGTATAATTTAAAGATATGCAAGTGGTAACGAGAGTACGGGACAAAATAGACATTTAGAATAAAAGACAGGTGGGTACAGTATGACACTTTCATCGTCAGGTAACGTCAACTACGCTGGGAAGAGAGGCGGATACTGGTCACACCCCAGAAGGGAATCTTAATGCGACAGTTGACACAAACAGAGACCAGAGCATTGCGTGGAGAGTAGGGCAGACGTAGAGAGACATCACACAATGAAAATATGACGAGAGAAAGCAAACGTCGTTGTGCTTTAGTCGTAATTGAAACAAAGAAAGTAATGCTTTTATCGATTAATTTAAATGTAATCGTTAACTTGTTGAAAATTGCCGAATAATTAATTGATAATTTTCACTAAAACCAAAAATGAGATGTATGACGTCATTAAACTGAAAATTTCATAATAAAATGTCCATAACTTATGTTTTTGATAAAATAATATAGTATTTTTAGGAGATAAATTTAAATATAAGTAGTTCAATTTATATCAATGAATTTAAATTTTGTTGTTGTTACTGCCTAAAAACAATGTTTATTTGTTTAATACCATTTTCCTTATAAAAACTGCTTTTTTAAAGTTTACACTTTGAAAATCTTTTTTTTTTTAAATTTGGAAGATTGTACGTAATTATTAATAACGAGCAAAATACCCGTGCTACGCTACGGGGTGGGCACAATAAGAATAACTTTGTTTGGTTTTGGGTCTCAAATTCTCCTTAAAAATGAATGTAAACGCATCTGGAAATTAGGGTAAAAAAAATCAAACCCCTTCTTAATAAAAACAATGATATGTGTGTCGAGAAAAAATAAAAATATTATTAATTTAAATATTAGCCATCAATTTTGGTATTTCTGCTCTAATATAGCATCATCATTAAAATCCTTAACTCTACAGCCCATGTAGGGTCCTGGCTTGCTCAACCTCATCCTTCCATTCAGATCGATTGATGGCTTTCATTCAGCATGCTCGGACCCCTATAATAACGCTTGCTATATACTCTACCAGAATAACAAATGTCGTTAACAGTTAAAAAATTCTAACGGGCAAGGCTCACTTTCTTTTCAAGTGAATCAAGACATGAAAACAATATCTTTCCACATGATTATTTTGGTTCTTAGAAAACACTCATTTCATTTAAAGTCTAAGCATGAAATTAGTTCTAGACGAATAGGATATTTTTAGCCAGATAATATTTGTGAATATTGGGGCTTGGGGAGAGAAGAAAATATGGTTTATTTGTTATCAAGACACATGTTCCTTTAACGTGCATTAAAAACATAAGAACAATGCTGCTTTTTAAGAAGATGGTGAGCAATTGATCTCCTTATAAATGTTATGTCAATCATTATATATTCCCGCACATGTTTTCTAATAGTAACAATTCACTTTATATCAATCTTTATTCCCGTTGTATACTATTCAGCTAATAAACTCAAAACAGCTTGGCACAAAATGAGTTGTTGTCAGTGTGTTTTTTTTCGACATAACACGCACTTTCTTATGCTAGATCTTATTTATAAGTCGTATTACCCATGATATTTCTTTACACTTGATATATTTACACCTTAAAGAACAGTTTTTACGCAAAGCGTATGTCATGCAAAATTTGCAAAATTGATGTTTCATCATTCGTTAGTTCTTTGAATAAAATACATGTTTTAATATTACTTTTTTCATGGGAAAAGCTCTCCAAAACATTATTTCTATTTCTAGGCTAAGCATGGCCTTAGTCAAATTAATAGGATTTTTTTATATGGGCCAGATATTAAGTATGTGAATATTGATGCTAAATTAAGGTATGTATGAGTTAATTTGTTTTAAAGAAACACCTTAAATCGCAAGGTTTGACCTGAAAATGTACCCTGCTGGTTTACTTTCGTTGTGCAAAAAGTATTTTCTATTTGGTGGTTGGACACTTCGACCCCGGACTATTCGACCCCGGACGGTTCGACCCTGGCAGTTCGACCACAGGAGGTTTTGTCCCCAGGTCGTTTCGACTCTGGTCGGTTCGACCACGGAAGGTTCGACTCCAGTCGATTCGACCCCGGGGCGATTCGATCCCGGACAGTTCCACCAAAGGACTTTTCGACCCTAAGGCGTTTCGACCCCGGACGTTTCGACCCCTTTGTATCTACACCGTAGAAAGTTATTATTATTTTTGTTTCTATATATACTTTTTAAAATACTGGTTGTCATGCTAGAGGCGCAACAGTAGCAGACATAGAAATAACCAAATCACACACACATACGCACATAGCCCCTCCACTCCACACACACACACACACACACAAACTTGCACCAATAGATAACTAGACTGTCCATCTGCTGGTAATTTGCCGGGACAGTCCCTAAATTTCACCTCTGTCCCGGAATCCTGTCAGGGACGCAATTTGTCCCGGAATTCAGAAATTAAAAAGTTTTTGTATGAAAATTAAGTATTTTTTATGAATAAAGTCAAAAGTGATCGTTAAAATTTAAATGTCATTCATATTTTTTTTTTTTTTTTGGAACTTTTGTCAAGCACGTCGATCCAAATTTTTGGAAGCAAGAAAAATTATAAATTTTGTATTTTCTAAGTGTTTGAGGTGGTCCACGGGAGAAAAATCGATGTTTTTCTAATTTTTATTTAAAAAATGAGATTATAGTAAATTTAACTACATTAACCTTTTTAGAATAATTTGGTTTTTACAAAATGCTTTAAAAATTGTTTTAATATGTTTAAAATGTATTTTAAAACAGTATGGTAAGTACAAAATTGTAAAGATTTGCGAAAATCATGGGGAATTCTCTTATTGATATATAACGTAAATGATCTGACCAAAGGAGCCAGCTGGAGGTCTCCACAGTTGTTGCCCTCTTATCAATTCAATACAATTCAAACATGAATGGCAGCATTTTCTATGATGCCATCAAGAAGAATGACAAATTTCTTGAAAAAATCCACTCAAGCGAAATATATAATAAAAAATTTAAAGTAATATTCGAAAGGGTTACCTATTTAAAATATATTGAATTTAAAGAGTTTTTAAAAAGAATATTAAAAACTTAAAAATTTATGAATGGCTATTTTATGATTGCTTTATGATTTAAGTGAGCTATTTAAAGAAATTTTTTAGGTTTTTTACTTATTTTTAATTTGTCCCGGAATTAAACAAAAATGTCACGGATTTTTTCGAAAAACCTCTGGACAGTCTATAGATAACTCTACAGTTTTAACCATAGCACGTACCATAATATTGCATTATCCTAGCAATAAGTCTTTTTTTACGTAAGCTTTTTCATTCATCTACCAATGCTGGTTTTCTTAATCTTTGCAAAAAGGATATTATCAGTGGCTAAGAAATAGTGCCACTCAGGGCTCGTCGATATTATAAACTCATGACCCAAGAAATGAAATAGTTCAAATAGTTCACAAAGTTGCCCCTCTTTATAAAAATTACAATTCCGCTATTTAACCCCACTCTTACAACAGTGTATAAATGCTTATACACTTACCATTTTATTATTTAAAATCCCTGAGCTTTTACTTTCCATACGAATTTCCTTAATGTCAGTTTATAATGAAATCGATCCAAAACACTTACTTGTATTAAGTAAGCACCTAAGAGAAATACATCTTCCTCCTAACAAATATTTGCAATTGTTTTTATGCTAAATCACTCGTTGAATGTTTCAAAAGTGGTTCCGTGTTAAATTTTCTATTTTAAGAAATTTCATTTTCTGTAATTTTGACTTGTTATAAGCCCGTATAAAATTTGCCTCCATCCGATTATATACGTAGGTGTATAAAGGCTTATATTAAAATGTAAAATTGATATGTCGTCTGCACTTAAATAATTTCTTCACATTTATTTATATCGTTATTTAACAGTGACTTCGAGCCATCTTCGTGTGATTTTGTTATTGCAAAATACAATTTTAAAGTTTAGAAAGGTTCCATTTTCTTTAAAAGTAAATATGCGCCAATTAGCCTCAATCTTACTCAATTACATATTATAATTATAAATAATGCTATTTCAGTAGCGACTATAAGTTCTTTTCACTGTTTATTTTCCATTGAGGCAATTCATGCGAGTAATCATCCAACTAATGCGCAAGGGCTCATTTCTTCTAAAATGAAGCATAAAGTAAAACCATCTCTGAAAAAATTATTGGAGATTGATCTTCTCATTAACAGTTTTTTAAGTAACATTCGATGACCTCCCGTTATCTTTTATTCAAGCACCCACGAAGGTCGCATCGCCAGAATCTTGTGTTCATAAAATTAACGGAATTTTTCATAATCCAGTGCATATATTTAACTAAACATAAACCATTACCTGGTAACGTCTTTTCAATATAAATTTCACTTTTAGTAATCTATGAAATAGATCGTTATTTCACAATTAATACAAACACACAATCACACGCACACAAAGCCGCACACACACACACACACATATGAACACATTCGCACACATGCTTATTCACACACTCGGATTATCAACATAAAGAGTAACATCAAATAAATTAATATAATAAAAGCTTCATGACGCCACTTACTTTTTTTTTTACGGCGCGCAAAACCACACGCTCTGTTAATCTCAAAACAAAAATCATTATGATTTTACGTCTATATTTTCAATTTTAAAAAAGTAATCTAAAGTTGCGGGGCATAAGGGTTTCACACTAACGGACGGAAATGCGCCTTAGCGCATTATATAATAGATTTATTATTTTTTAATAAATGGAAAAAAATTGTTTAAAAATATATGTTGTAACTTCCATCGATAAATTTTTTTACCGATTAATCAAGAAATTAATCGTTAATTTCTGCGGCCCTTAAAGAAATCCAATAGCTTTTAAAGAATTTCTTATGGCATGAGGGCGTGTGAATACGAAGAACACAAAGAGACATAATGAAGACGAGACATCAGGCACAGTTCTTTACAACTTGTAGCAAGGTGGTTTTGATAGAGCTTATTGCAAGGTTCTTTACAACTTGTAGCAAGGTGGTTTTGATAGAGCTTATTGCAAGGTTCTTTACAACTTGTAGCAAGGTGGTTTTGTTAGAGCTTATTGCAAGGTTCTTTACAACTTGTAGCAAGGTGGTTTTGTTAGAGCTTATTGCAAGATTCTTTACAACTTGTAGCAAGGTAGTTTTGTAAGAACTTATAGCAAGGTGGTTTTGTAAGAAATTATAGCAAGGTGGTTTTGTAAGAACTTATAGCAAGGTGGTTTTGTAAGAACTTATAACAATGTCGTTTTGTAAGAACTTATAGCAAGGTGGTTTTGTGAGAACTTATAACAATGTGGTTTTGTAAGAACTTATAGCAAGGTGGTTTTGTAAGAATTCTTAGCAAGGGTCTTTACAACTAGTAGCAAGGTGGTTTAGTAAGAACTTACAGCAAGATTCTCTACAAATGGTGGCAGCTGTATTGTCCCTTTAGAAACAGGAAGGTTTACTGCAATACCAAAAAGATATCGCCTTACAGTATTATGATTAAACTTGGTAATTCAAATTCAAATGTCAAGATTGAAATATAATAAAAAACTGTTTTATACATACCTAGTGTGTAAAGCTTGGTCAAGATCAAGAAAGGAAAATAATTTAAGAGGGCAAATGTTCAAAGTATAGTGTATAGAAGTCATGCACAACAAGCCATTTACATAATATTTTTACTTAACTAAACTCTAACATTATTGATCCAATTCAAAGCAATAAGCTAACCTTGATTTACCTGTCAAACGAAAATATCACCAACGGGTCACCTGGCCACTGGAAGTTTGGACTCAATTTGAGGCAGTACGACAATTTAAAGATATAGTCATAAATAAAACGTTGACCATCCGAGGTCTTAAAGATCATTTTAGTCAGGATGAAGGAAGAATTAAAGAAAAACCTGCGTCAAGGAGGTCCAGAGTAGGGATAATAATACGAAAGTTTGTAACCGACATGTCTTTATGTTAGTCCCATGATCATTGAAGATTGCGAATTTTTATTTGAGATTTTTCTCTGGTCATTGAGCAATTTACTATTTTATTCTAGTCCTTGGGTTAAATACTCATTTAGGAATGTCCCACACCTTAAAGAAGAAGCGAAGAATAAAAAAGATTCGATATTTCAAATACATGGCATCTGAATCAATTTCTAACTCTTCATTTGGAGGACTCATACGTATCTATACTAATAAAAGGGAAAGCCCTCACTCACTCACTGACTGACTGACTGATTCATCACTAATTCTCCAACTTCCCGTGTAGGTAGAAGCATGAAACTTTGGGAAGTTGTTGGGTACTCTCTCACTACGACAATTGGCGAAAATGTATTGCAAAAATCTCACGCTTGTAGGGCCGGGGGCCCAAAAACTTTTATTTTCTACATCACTAATTCTCCAATATTCCGTGTAGGTAGAAGCCTAAAACTGTTGGAAGTTGTTGAATATCCTCTGACAACAAGAATGGGCAAAACAGAATTCTGAAATTCACACTCATGGGGGCCGGGGGCCCAAAATGTTTTTTTCCTTATATAAGCTATATACTTATTGAAAATCAATAATTCTTCAACTTTCCGTGTAGGTAGAAGCATGAAACTTTGAGGGGTGGTTGGGTACACTCTGACTACGAAAATTGGTGGAAAAGAGTTTTTAAAATCTCACTCATAGTGGCCGGGGGCCGAAAACTTTTTTTTAACTACATCACTTATTCTTCAACTTCCCGTGTAGGTAGAAGCAAGAAACTTTGGGAAGTTGTTGGGTACCCTCTTACAAAATAAATTGGCGAAAAAGAGTTTTGAACTTCACACTCATTTGGGGCCGTGGTCGCAAAAATGTTTTTTTCATTATATAAGATATATTTTGATTGAAAATCAATAATTCTTCTATTTCCCGTGTAGGTAGAAGCATGAAACTTTAGACATTTTTGAGTACGTGCTTCCGACGATAATTGGCAAAAGAGAAAATTAAATTTCCACTCATGGGGGCTGGGGCCCCGAAAACCATTTTTTATTATATGAGCTATATATAAATTAAAAATCACAAATTCTTCTATTTCCCGAGTAGGTAGACTCATCAATGGTTGGAGAGTTGATAAATACACTTTAACGACGCTAGCAGGTGAAATATTTTTTTTTAAATATTTCTTGCTGGGGGTCCAAATTTAAAAACTGAAAATCACTAATTTTCCCATTCCCCATGTAGGTAGAAAGCATGAAACTTGAGGAAGTTGTTGAATACAATCTCCCGATGATCATAGGCGAAAGAGAACGTTAAATTCCCACTCATAGAGATACTGGGGCCCAAAAATAATGGGGACCCAAAAGAGTTTTTTTTTTCCTTAAATGAGCTATTTACAAATTGCAAATCATTAATTCTCCTATTTCCGTATAGTTAGAAGCAGGAAACTTTGTAAATTTTTTCGAGTTCATGCTTCCAATGATAATTTGTAAAAGAGAATGTTAAATTTCCAACTAATGGGGGCCGGGGCCCCCAAAACGTTATTTTTCCTTTCATGAGCTATATAAAAATTGAAAATCACTAATTCTCCTATTTCCCATATAGGTAGAAGCATGAAACTTTGGAAATTATTTTAGTAGAAGCTCCCGACGAAAATATGCAAAAATAATGTTAGATTTCCCACTAATAAGTAACCAGGGGCCCAAATATATTTTTTCTTATTTTAAAAACTGACTTATCACTAATTCTTTAATTTTCCGTGTAGGTAGGAGCATGAAACTTTGGGTAATTGTTAAGTACCCTCTCACGACGAATTTTGGTGTAAAAGAATTTTGAAATACACACTCATGGGGGCTGGGGCCCAAAGAAACGTTTGTTTTCTTAAATGAGATTTATAAAAATTGAAAATCACTAATTCTCCTATTTCTCGCGTAGGTAGACTCATTAAACGTTGGGGAATGGATAATTAAACTTTCACGATGGTAGTAGGTGAAAAAATATTTAAAATATCTCTTAATGGGGGCTAGGGGGGCAAAAGTAGTATTTTTCCAAATATAAACTATATAAAAATTGAACATCAATAATTCTCCCTTTCACCATGTAGGTAGAAGCATGAAACTTTGGAAAGATGTTGAGTACAATCTCCCGATGAAAGTTGGTGAAAGGATATGGTAAATTTCCACTCAATGCACACTCACGAGGGCCGGGGCCGAAAAAA
Source organism: Radix auricularia (assembly GCA_002072015.1). NCBI lineage: Eukaryota > Metazoa > Mollusca > Gastropoda > Lymnaeidae > Radix > Radix auricularia. The sequence continues at coordinate 489,402 of MUZC01001499.1, forward strand.
ATGTGTTTTTTCTTTATATGTGCTATATAAAAATTGAAAATCACTAATTCTCTTATTTTCCGAATAGACAAACGCATGAAAATTAGGGGTTTGTTAAATACACTTCCACGATGGTAGCAGGTGAATAATTCTTTAAAGTATCCCTTACTTGGGGCTGGGGGGCCCAAATGTAGTTTTTTTCCTAATATTAACTATATAAAAAGTAAACATCACTAATTCTCCCATTCCCATGTAGGTAGAAGCATAAAAATTTTGGAAGTTGTTGGGTACTCTCTCACGACGAAAAGTGGGGTAATATAATTTTAAAATTCACACTCATTGGGGCTTGGGCCTGAAATACGTCTTTTTGCCTAATATGTGCTATTTAATTTACAAATTGAAAAGCAGTATTTTTCCTATTTCCCAAATAGGTAAACTTGTGTTATTTTGGGGGTTTGTTAAATACACTTCCGTGACGGCAGCAAGTGAAATAATATTTAAAATATCCCTTGCTGGGCGCCGGGGGCCCAAATATAGTTTTTTTATGCACTCACTCACTCATCACTAATTCTCAAACTTCCCGCAGCAACGCGCGGGGAAATCGCTAGTCATTAATATCTACAGTATCACCTTGTTGGAGACTCATTAATCTGACAAATTAATTCAGTGAAGAATTGAAATTCTAAATTCCGGCCACGATAAGGCCTTTAATGAAAGGATTCTACGCTACTGATTTCCCTTAATTATACCGCTCCCTTAGGTCATCCATTTGCATAGAAAGACTAACTGTTTAACTGTTTTGGTTTATTGACACCATCATTTGTGGCCTGCTAACGATATTTCTAAAAAAGTCAGACCTGCTGGATCTATTCTAAACCCCGCCACCCACACACTTTTTTACCACGTCTGACGCAACTCTTGATCACCATCCTTAATCTACATAGTCTTTATCTGCATGTTATCAGATCCTAAGTTTGTTATCTGTACAGCACTCGCGCTGCACTTACGACTGGCATCTGTCCAGTTAAAAATCATGTGCAGGAAAATGATCCTGACTCAAAATTATACAGTGTTGGCTGTAGTTGCCAGTTCTGTTGGCTGTAGTCGCCAGTTCTGTTGGCTGTTAGTCGCCAGTTCTGTTGGCTGTAGTCGCCAGTTCTGTAAGCTGTAGTCAGTGGCGTAGCGAGGGGGGGCAGGGGGGGCGAATGCCCCCGGGCGCCACGTTAGGGGGGCGCCAAAATGAGTATTAAAACTCATTATTTAATAACATTTTAATGTAAACTAATGTATCCCAAATACGTTTGCAAGATTGAATATTCGTTTGCAAGATTGAATATTGGAGCTCCGAACATATCTTTATTACAAAACAGTTGTTAAACATGATTTAGGCGCCCCCATTGAGCGTTAAGGGGCGCCATTCTACTCATAAATAAATGACACATCCTAATGTAGGATTGCTGATGTGTTTTTTTTTTTAAATTAAAAAAACTGTGAGTTGATGGTAGTGAGCAGTAAGAGACCAATACGATTCTTTTAATAGAGCTACCAGAGATGACACTAAAAGCAACCAAAATTACCAAGACAAGAAAAAGGAGTGGCTTAAAGCAGTGGTTCTCACCCTGTGGTCCACGGACCACTAGTGGTCCGCGAAGATTTGCCAGGTGGTCCATGAGAGAAGCATGAAATTTACGCACTGTAGGATTAATCGAGATAGACTAGCAAGTAAAACAATAAACGCAGACTTAAATATATTTCTGATCTGGCCATAATGGTTTTTAATTTTATCAAGCTCGTCAATTAAATTCTCGTCTCTTTGATTTCTTATGCTCGAATATGAATCTTGAACGTTAACAGTTACTAATGTATACTGAAGTTCGCTGGTTATCTGACTGTTTTAGTGACGCGATGACGTAAGAGATTTTCATGTAGAAATAACTCACAGCTTGTTGATAGTTTGAACCATGGCTAATGGGTTGCTATTCTGGCTTACTTGGCTGAAATTTTTGAAAACCTCAATAAACTTAATTCCACTCGGCAAGGAAAGCAGATACATTATATGACTCTCAGTGACAGAATGTCTGCTTTTACGAAAAAACTTGATATTTGAAAAAAAAAATTATTTCAAGGTAACTTTGAGATGTACGAAATCACCAAAAAACCAGAAAATGCAGAAATAATTTTTAGTAGTGGCCCGTAGTTAAGGCACATATTTTTCAAGTGGTCCTGGAATCTCAAAAGGTTGAAAACCACTGGCTAACAGAAAGGTTAATACGCGTCCCTTTGCTGCATGTTGTGACTCTTTAAAAAGATAAATCGTACTTCCCCAATTCTCATGTGGAGGGAGTAAAGTGGGAGAGGGGAGGGAAGGTCTCTCCTCTCACGGGCTTGTATTGGAGTGTCAAAGCAAGTTGGATTCCTTTCATATGAAACATCAGGCATCGCCATTCTTTCCTGTCCATCGTCGATAAAACTTGTTGCTCAGTAGGATCAACTGTTAGAAAAAACACCAACAAAATGCCCTAGAAAATCTAGGTTTAGTATCTTATTTATCACCGGAAATCCAAAATGAATGTATCCACCTACTTACATCGACTGTAAGGAATCAGCTGTTAAGTGAAATCAGAAAACACAAGTACTACGGTATCTTACTTTACTCCAATCGATCTAGGACATAGGAAAAGCTTTCTCAAGTCATCAGATTTGTGGATGTGGATTTACAAACTAAAAAGTAACTATCAAAGAATCATTTTCAGATTTTGCAAAGATACATTCCAAAGATGCAAAAAGCCTTGAAATAGTTATCGTATAGAAACTGGAATCTAATAGCATACCACTATCCGACGGTCGGTCACGATGTTATGACAATGCTTCTGTAATGACCGGGAATGTTTCCGGCCTTCAACAGCGAAAATGTGCTAGAAATCACAAAGCATTGTTCATCAACTGTGGCAACCACAGCTGAAAATTTAGCAAGAGTGTACTCAACTAAACATGATCCAGTTGTTATCACGTTTTTGGAACAGTTAAAAGTATAGATTTATGTTTTCTCCCTTTCAACAACTCGTTGGGAAAAAATTAAAAAAAGAGTTGTGCCAATCACAATGAAGAGGGAGTCTGAAACACGTTGGATTGCACGATTATAAGCTGTTATACTAATTTATGAAGGACTAGATGACATGGCAGGGCTGTTGGAAAAATTATCAGAACATACAAATATGACGCCTGACACCAGAAGTGATGCAGAAGCTTTGCTGGTAGGTATATAAAACTTTAACTTCCTAGATTTTAAACATTTTTGGAACATCATACTTAATAAAATTGATAGTGTCCAGAAACGGTTCCAGAACCTACTGTGAGTTTCAAGGAAGCTTAATCTGATTTTGAATCGCTTGAGCAAGAAATTGTCAACAGAAGATGCACAACTTGGAGAATCGAGTTTGACAGAAAATTAGACGACATCGGAGGATGCCTTGAAGAATTAAAAAGAGATGCAGAACTTTCTCCATAAGAAGAAATTGCACCTGCTATGAACAGCGAAATTGATAAACCCCAACAGGAGATATCAATACTGATTTTACGTCTTAAACAACCTAAACAACAAATTTGGATTTTTACTAGACGTCAAATCTCTACTTGCTGAAACAAAAGTCGATACGCTTCGTTATAATTGCTTAGATTTGGCTAATTTCTACGAAATGTGTATAGAAATCAAAGACTAAAAAATGATGCTCAGTACCCGGACTGAAGTTCTACCGGAAACTACTTTGGATCTTTTCGATTTTATTGTTTCATATGGAGATGACGTATTTCCGAATCTGCGCATTTCACTTCAAATACTTCTAAAAATTGCTGTTTCAACTAAAAGCTGTGAGCGGTCCTTCAGCAAAGTAAACCTTATTTTGTCTTAATTACGTGCTTCAATGGATCAAGATCGTCTGGATGATCTTGCACTCCTTAGCATCGAAAGAGAACACTTGAGAATATTAATTTTAACAGCGAGATTGACGACATTCAAATCAAGGAAGATCAATTTATTTTAGATTATGTCTATTCGAGTCATGTATAATTAGTAGAGTATTTTTTTTTTCAAATAAATTGTTTATAATTGTATAGAGAATTATTAGTCTGTATTGTATTTCATTAAAATATCATTTGCTTCAAAAAAATGAACCATATAAACCGTAAAATTTCAAATTTTTCTTGGGGGCTCAGTGAGCCCCCAGAATTTTTCGGTCCGTCAAGGGGCGCAGAATTTGTGTCTTGCCCCCGGGCGCACATGACCCTAGCTACGCCACTGGCTGTAGTCGCCAGTTCTGTTGGCTGTTAGCCGCCAGTTCTTTTGGCTGTTAGTCGCCAGTTCTATTGGCTGTTAGTCACCAGTTCTATTGACTGTTAGTCGCCAGTTATGTTGGCTGGTAGTCGCCAGTTCTGTTGGCTGTTAGTCACCAGTTCTATTGGCTGTTAGTCGCCAGTTCTGTTGGCTGTTAGTCGCCAGTTCAATTGGCTGTTAGTCGTCAGTTCTATTGGCTCTTAGTCCCCAGTTCTGTTGGCTGTTAGTCGCCAGTTCTATTGGCTGTTAGCCACCAGTTCTATTGGCTGTTAGTCCCCAGTTCTGTTGGCTGTTAGTCGCCAGTTCTGTTGGCTGTTAGTCGCCAGTTCTATTGGCTGTTAGTCACCAATTCTATTGGCTGTTAGTCGCCAGTTCTGTTGGCTGTTAGTTGCCAGTTCTATTGGCTGTTAGTCACCAGTTCTATTGGCTGTTAGTCCCCAGTTCTGTTGGCTGTTTGTCGCCAGTTCTGTTGGCTGTTAGTCGCCAGTTCTGTTGGCTGTTAGTCACCAGTTCTGTTGGCTGTTAGTCGCCAGTTCTGTTGGCTGTTAGTCGCCAGTTCTGTGTCGCAAGCCATCCCCATTGTCAGTTTATTGTCACATGCGTTTCTTATATTTGAAGACTTATCCATTTTTTTCCTTAATAAGATAATAGTAATTCCTTTTCATCATACATCATGAACATAAAAATGAATTTTAAACACCATAAATAACATTTTTTTTTAACGTGACAATATCTAAACTGTATTTCATTATGATCTTAAATACTGAACATAACACATGACTTCTTTCCAATAAGACAAACAAATTTACTGTAAAAATGGAAGTATATATTTCTTTTGTCTGTACAAGACATAGACATTATAAAATATAATCATGTCATGATGACCTGCGTTGTTGGAGTTTACCAGATCAGCTTGGCTTTAACACGCTCCGTTTGACATTGAAACTGGGTTTCTCTATTTACAGAATAATTTTTAAAGATAGCTTGATTTTAAATTTTAACAAGTCATAGAATTTATCAAAATTCGGGCTACGTAAATTACCGATGAATTTTACGATTCATCAGTAATTTTTAACGGTTAAAATTATTTTAATCGATAAAATAGTGATTAAAATTAAAGAAAATAGATTTTAAAAGTTTTTAACTTTATTAATAAATAATCTATTTTTAATAATTAATAACATTTTAATGTTTGTTTTTTTACGTTTAATCTTCTCCATTTAAAAAAAAATACTTTGTAAGTGTAAACTTTAAAATATCCTGTTTTATAAGCACAATGCTATTAAAAAAACATTCTTTTTAATTACATCAACAATAACAAAATTTAAATTCAATGAAATAATATTGACCTACTTATATTTAAATATATTTCCTAACAATATATATCTTTTTTTAATTTAATTAAATTAAACACCTAAGTTATGGGCATTAAAAAAATTCTAGATGATGACACATAATGTGAAGGAAAACAACATAGGGAAAAAAGTGATTATGAGATCTTAGAAAAAAATCATAACTTTTGAACCACTTGGGATAAAAAGATGGTTGTTGAATATTGGGTGTGCTCGCACAAACGCAGAGCCCCCAACTGTTGAATACTGTGGCCCGACTGTTGCACAAGAGCGGGTCCACACTATTGAATATTGTGTCTAGGGTTCAATTAACTACTCTATAGTACTATACTAATAATACAACTATAACGACATACAGCTTATGAATAATAATTTAAAAATACTAACGCCTACGTGTAAGTGATAAAGAGATAAAATATTTAATGCATTATATATATACATATATACAGGAACCTCAGTTAATAAACATATAATAAATTACGATATCTATGTCTTTAATAATTATACAAAGAGTTCGTTACGACGCCCAACGTCCCTCGTGGACTGGGCGTGGCCAAAGGACTGGTTGAAAGACTATGCTTCGGTCTGGCCAATCAAGCGTAGCTCCGCTCTGTGGTCAGCTTGGCAGTCGGCCCCTTCCGCACTGGTCACTGACTGCGAGGTTTCGTTCGTTTCAAGGTAAGGCCACCTGCTCCCCTTCTCCGCTCCAGATCTCCTGTCTGAGATGGCAGCTCAATGGTTCCTCCGCCACTACACTGGCTCTCCAACTTGCTAGTTCCAAGTACTGACTAGTAACTTCTTTAACTTCCACTAACTAGCTTCTTCTAGTAACTTCTTTAACTAGCTCTAACTAGCTTCCACTAACTAGCTGAAATAACAATATCAATAATTAACCAAAGATAGTGATAATATACCAAAGCATACATATAATAAATACCTATACTATACTACCTATACAAATTCAAATACATTTGCCTATCTAAGTCTAGTTAACTCAAACCTGAACAGACTTCAGCTAGGCTCAACTCGTATTCGTTCAGTCACACCGCAGACCCTGGTGTACTACGAATTTCTGAGAAGAGACTGCTGTAAGGTTGAGAGACCGTTTATAAAGGCCTCTACTTTAGCGTGGCTTACCGAGCGTTCTCATCTGATTGGTCAGTGGCGTGTACCAACTGTTAATCACGCGCTGACATGCATGACTTCGAGAACGTTCGGCCAACCTCCACGTCCTAACCTATACTAACGCTACGGAATATTCCATGGTCCATCATGGATCTTTGTCCATCTCAAAGACAGCGTCCCTGTTGCGTTGATGGACCTACCCCTACCCTCAACGGTTCTCAAAAATGCAGAGGTTCTAAAATTGAGGTGGGGAGGTATTCAACAATGGTCTGTATGTTTTTGTTAATCATTAAACAATTTCTATATAGATCTAGTGAACAGCTGTATTACTTTTATATTTTAAAATTAATTTGAAATTTTCATCCACATGCATACATTTTAATTCGTTATTTAACTTACTTTTATTGCTAGCTATGTTTTAAAAATAACTCAATAAAAAAATCAATTGCCTATTTTTATTACTTCACTTGAAATTTTGAGTTTAAGAAAGTCATACATCTTTATTTTTAGCTTTAACAAAATTAGACTAATACATAAATAAACGTTTCGGCTAATGCTTTAATCAAATCCAATCTCTTACACAAATAATCAAGTAAAAATAAATAATTTTACCTCCCCCAGTCAATCACATTAAAGGTATGACCAGATAGGACACTTTTAAGCCAACGTCTTCTAATAAATGTGATCGATCTAAATTTGATTGTAACATTTGTTTCCAACCTAATAGCCTTATGAGTCTCATAAAACGAACCAATCCTCATGGCTGGCCCTTTAACCCAGCATGTCTTCAAAAAAACTTCTCTTTCAAAACTTTCTTGCTTTCCAGAGGTATAGTCATAAAGATATACTTGTAAGATGTCCCTCCCTTTTATGAACACGCACATTGGGAAAAAAAGGTTGCAATTGTAACCGTAGCAATAGTTCTCTTAATTTAATCGCTCATTAAATAAAGATGGCCCTATTTGCACAGGTCGGAAGGGCAAATCTTTTATTAATGATTAATATTATAGCTTCCATCACATTTTTAAATATCTTGATTTTTTATATTTTTTCTACAAACGAATGTTTTAAGAGTTAAGAGATGACATTTTAAAATCCCTTAGATTAAATTCACCCACTTGTCTCTCTGTCTGTCATGGTCCAAACCATTCACGGAAAAGCAAAAGTGAAAATGACCCGATTCCCATAATCCTAATCAGCTGAAATTTTGAAGAGCGACTAGTGCTACATAACAATGCATTATTTCAAAATTTCAGATCGATCGAATGTATGGTAGTTAAATTGATTAATTTTTAGTTTATCTCTATATAGTATGCATAGTCGTCTGTTATAATTGACCTTCACGGGTCAATGCTTTCGTGCCAGCCCTCAATGTCAAAGCGGTCTGATACTGTCTGTCGCCTGGTGCGGATTAATTTGAACATAAACAATACTTTTAGTTATGTCTCATATTTAGGCGATTTATAGTCAAAAACCGTGTTTTTAAGGGTCTCTCGTCGAACCTCTACAATGTCTACTTCCTATACATTATATACAATATTTCCTTTTTTTTCTAACCAATATATATATATATATATATTAGGGCTGCAGAAATTAACAATTAATTTCTCGATTATTCGGGGTAAAAAATGTATCATTAAAATTATATAAATCGATAAAATAGTTATTAAATTTTTTAAAAAGGCTTTAAAAATTTTCGATTTTTTAAAATAAAAAATAAATTAAAATAATTAATATCATTTTGTTGTTTTTCTTTTTAAACTACAAAATTCCTCATTTAAAAAAAATTAAGTGTAATTTTTAAAATAAGCTGTTTTATAGGGAAAATTATATTTAAAAATCATCAAACAATTTCTATACAGCTGTATTACTTTTATTTTTAAAAAAAAATAATAATTTCAAATTTTCAGCCAAGCGCCTCAGCTTAAATGCATTAGTTTTATTAATAACTATGTTTTCAAAATTAATTATGATTTTATTTTAAAAATGTATAGTTAAATATTAAGTGTAACTAAAACTTGTAATACGTTAATTATAAATAGTTAAAATGCAGTTTGTTTTCCCAGTGTAAGAATATTTTTAACTTAGATTTTATTTTTTTTTTTTATTTTTTTTTTATATTTTTTTTTTTTGTGGATTTTAAAAATCAACATTTAGTTCAGAATATTGTTTGTTTTTTAAAAAATGTCTTTAAGACAGGGGAAATAACTCAATAAAAAACAAAAGCTGCGGAAATGAACGATTAATTTCTCGATTAATCGGTACATTTTTATCGATTAAAATTATTTTAGGCCATAAAATAGCGATTAAATTGAAGAGGTTGTTTTACATAATTTTTCCAATTTATTTATAAATAGATAATAATTAAGAATAGTTTGCTTTTTTACGATAAACTTGTCCATTAAAAGAAAGATATTCTAAGTATAAACTTTAAAGTAAGCTATTATATTTAAATTCAAAATAACTTTAATCGCATGTTTTTGTTACTTCCCTTGAAATTTTCAGTTAAATGACGTCATCTATCTTATTTTCAGCTCATTCCAAATTATCGATTAATTATTAGGTAATTTTTCAAACATTAACAATTAAATTTAAATTTTAAAAATGTACAACAAAGGCGGTGTTTTCCATTTACTCATCTTGTCTTGGTCAAAACCTAATCAGCTAGTGAAGTGCTAGGAAATAACTTAAGATTTATTATTTTTCTACGTATGTGTTGAAAATTAAACTAAATTTCAAGGACATAATCCGCCTCGGCAAAAATTATAATTTTTTGAAACTATCGGGTGAAACCATAACAATAATGTGAGATGCGTTGAAATGTGATTTTTTTTGTTTGTTAATTATTAGATCAGAATGAGTTCCCCTTAACAGAGTGGTAAACAAAAAGGAATCCACGGCCTAATAATACAGAATAAACCCTCAAAGTTGCCAGCAGATCATGCACTTCTATGCGGGAATTTAAATTTACACCAAAAAACGTTTAAACACCGAGAATAGAATGACATACTTCACTAGCTTGAAAACGCAAATGTTCTTTTAATGTAGGTAGTGAGTATAGCCTCGTCAAAACGACCCAATATGCGGCTGCATACGCGCTCGTTCACTTCCGGTTATTGCTATTCTTAGTAATATTTTTTTTATAAGGTTAAAAATTTCATCGGGGAATGTGTGGCTGTGTGGTCATATTGATTGTACGATAGTACGCTACATCGCAGGTCCAGGGTTCGATTTCTTATTGATTCCTATTTTTTTTTTTTTTTCAAACAATACTACATGAATTGATTATGAATAAGATTTTTTTTTTTTTTTAAATGGTTTGTTTTGATGTTAGGCTTAGGGATAGACTTTAGGGTTACGTTAAGTGATAGTTATTAGGGTTTGGGTTAGGTTTAGTGATAGTTTTTAGGGTTTTGGGTTAGGTTTAGTGATAGATTTTAGAGATTGTTTGAATGCACATATAGAATCGGAGGTTCAATGAAAGGCGCAGTGAATACTTGTAACTCTTCAATTTTATAAACATCATTTTATAAACAATGTTACTAAGAATAGCAATAACCGGAAGTGGACGAGCGCGTATGCAGCCGCATATTGGGTCGTTTTGACGAGGCTATACTCACTACCTTTAATGTAATTTCAATTTTAAAAATCCTTTTTACACACTGGACAGTTAAAACCCCAGTAGAATATTCAACACCGCTACATGGAGTTTAAAATTGGCGAACATCACAAAATAAAGAGTCGACAGATGTTTATAAGCTCATGCCCCCGAAAGCAAATCCGAATCCACTGACCCAAATTCATCTTCAGAAGATCTTTGGCGGTGCACATAACAAGAACCAGAAGAGTTTGTCTGCAAGGAAAAGTAGAGGTGGGTTGGCTGGAGTCGGCTACACCCTCAGAAAGCATACATCCAGAAACACGAGAATAGCATTCACTTAGAACTCCCGATTAAAGAGACAGAAAGTTCGACACATATAAGAATAAGGATAATGTGATAATTTTTATGGCGCTTTTTGAAAGGCCATAGTCGTTGAAATGCTGATGATGTGGCATGGAGAAAAGAAATGGTGGGAGACACCATAAAAAGTCGTAGAAATGCTGATAATGTGACATGGAGAAAAGAAATGGTGGAAGACACCATAAAAAGTCATAGTAATGCTGCTAATGTGACAAAGAAAAGAAGAAATGGTGGGAGACATCAAAACAATTTGGGAATAACTGAGGAAAGCTTTAGAGGCGCCATGATCTGGAGCCTAAGTGGCATTGTTGGTGACCAACGTCCTAGACGGAATGCCTAAGGAGCATTGTTGATTACAAACGTCCTAGACGGAATGACAGGCGATGATGATCATGATGAACTCTAGTGAGCCGAGCTCAAAATTAACACACACTAAATGTGTGTATACCGCACAGAGGGTGTTTGGATTCATAAAGTGTAGTATTACAAGTCGTCGCGTTAAAAAAAAATTTAAATACTTTTAAAAAAACAAAAAAACTTTACAATAAAAAACAAAAAAATTAAAATATTTCCTCACTTTTCATTTTGATTAAAAATGTAATATTATGCTTATAGTGTAAACTTTCTTATGTTTCGTTGCCCGATGCATATGTTGTGAAGTTCCTCGTTTGTTCTATGTCTAATCATCCTTATCTACTCTCACTGTTATCCTGATCTTCACACACTTGGTTAATTATTCTTAAAACACTGAACTCCAAGTCAGAATGCACAACTAGTTATGTTTAATTCCTTAACATCTTTTCTATCTTATCCAACTAACATTCGTCCCTACTCCCTGACTCCTTGTTCTGTCCCTACGTGTCTGTGTGATTCTGAGTCCAAGCATTCATCTTATACATGTTAGATCCGCCCCCAAACTCCCACCGTCCGAAAGTCAAACTGTCCATCAACTAGTACCTCCCCTTTAGATAAGACGGGGGTAGGTGGGTTTGACGTAACCCGTCATGGTCAGTAATCCTTCCCCCTTTTTCCTCGTCGGCTCCTTTCATCTAACTTTATGGCCGAGTACCTCGGTCTGCCCTACCTGACACCCGGGCTAGATTATTTGCCCGCCTGGTTGTTTCCGTCTTCAAAGCCTTGATTCCGACTTCAAGGCTGATAACATTCGACATCACATTTCGCACCTACTCTCTGCCCGTGGCACCTAAACCCGGCGGTCGCCCCCCCTAAATTCCCGACAATATTTTATAAGATGCGAAATGATAATAGACCTACATATATTTACAGTAATAAAATATCAAGTAAGTCTCTGATTTGTACAGTTTAAAACACTAACATAAAAATAAAGTAACTGACAAGGAAATGGTGTTTATATCACGTTTATTATAATTTCATAATAATATTTGTAACTCTCACTGTTTTTATAATAAACTTTGAAAGAATCTGAAAATAAAAGAATTTTAACTATTAAATATCAGCAGCAAGACCGAAATTATTTGATCATAACATATTATTATATCTAAACACAATAGACATTTTCCCACATTCAAACATCTACCGAAACTGCATGAACAATTAGCCCTTAGGGAGACCATCAGGGTCATTTGAGTCAAGTTGTAAAGGAAATAAGTCGTTCCTTTGCTTGGAATAGGAGGTTCACGCGTTTAAACTGCATTTTTTTAAAAAAAAATTGCGACCCCTATTTTAAGAAACGATTTTCAAGTAGGTATCAATAATTGTGTGAATGAGTTTATTACAGTGGTGCAATTTGGGACGAACATCAAATGTTCAAATGTTTTTTTAGATGGCATTAAAATAGGATATGTATCCTCTGTGTAGGACCATGCTACAAAGGAAACTAAAATTAGAACAAGTTTAAAACTTAGCTGCAATATCCACGGCTATTGAATATATACAAGTGTAACTATATAAGTTAAATGACTAAATCTATAAATACTTCAGGTTGGCAAAGGAAAGAGCAAAGTACTAATAATACAATATATACCATACATTAAATTCAAACTTGGAAATAACTTGCACAGATTAATACAACACTAAGCCAAAGGGATAAACCGTTTTTGTGACATTCCCAAGAACTAACATGCAAGAAACAACGCTCTTCCCGTCCAGCATTTGGATGGGGAATGGATTACATGAATAACCCAGGAAAACCAAAATACTATTAACATTTAAAACTATATTAATCATCCAAGAATAGACATAAACCACGTATCAGCCTAGAACGCAATAATCCTCTTTACAGAAGGCGAAGAGTTCGATAAGAATTGAAAGAGATATATCTGAGATCACTTAAGGCCCCTATAACAAAAGGAAACCAATGGCCAAAACATTGATGGTAGAATGATTGATCCATTTCATTACAGTTTTTAATATGAGAATATTCTCCAGGGCACGACTAGCCATCATCTATACTGTATACGAACCTCAAGAGGTGCAAACTACACTGGGTTGTGCATGTTCTGTGCATGCCGGACCATCAGCTCCCAAAGATGCTCTTCCGTTGTGAGCTACTGAAGGGCATCGACCACGTGGAGGTCCACGTAAGTGATATAAGGATACGCTCAGAATATTTCTAGAGGCCTTTGACATTGGACATGACTCCTGACAAGGAAAAGCCTGTGAATGATCTCCCTTGCGCTCTACGATACGAAATGTCGCAGCTGTCTGTGAGGCAAACATACAACAGGCTTTCAAGACAAAACTTTAAGCCAGGAAGGACCGTGCACTAAACCTTCCCATAGGGATCTCACCCATCTCTTGTCCGAGATGTGGACGCAACTTCCACGCAAGAAAAGAACTAATAAGCCAACCGAGGACACACGTTGAGGCCTTAAGCACTGGACTAATAAGAACGTACAGCAAATTTACTGACATAAATAGTAATTTAAGTTGCACTGTAACTTTATCAAGTAAAAAAGATTGACAAAATCATGGACAAGAAGCAAGTACACTCAAAGTTTGCTTAAAATCTCCCTTTTCCAGCAAGTTCTTACCTGGTGTATTCTATAGTATTAATTTTTCTGTCTCTGTTACTATCAAATCTGTAAAAAAGGTTCCTAACTTCATCCACGCTAATAATCATGTTATGGTTTGTGTCTGACGCTTTGAAAAACTTCTCCACAAGAAAATGCGTGGACCTGCCACAGTTAAATAGCCTATCTGAGAGCATGTCTAAAGTCTGTTCCCCTTTCGGATTTTGACCCTGAGGGTGAAAGAAAATTACCCTGATGTAAGAAAAAATGTTTAACTCTACGCTTTCTGTTGATCACATTACGGCTAGGTTTAGGGAATAGTTAAGGCAAATTTTAGGTCTAGATTAGTGGCTAGGAATAGAGCTGTGGTTTTGGCTAGAATAAGGGTTAAAGTAAGGGCTAGGATTAAGACTATCGTCAGGGCCAGTGCTAGTGTTATGGCTAGGATCGAGACTTCCTAAGCGGCTAAAAAGCGAATTCAATAGTGCGATCGCCTCATAAGCTGTTGTGCGTAGCTTAGGATCTAACTGACGTTAAGCAGCAATAAAAACAGGTTCCTGAATGACTATTGGTTTAAAAAAAAAGTCATCGGCTTACTTGGAGAGGAGCTGGGTACCGCCAAGTTTACCAAGTCCCGAGACAGTTCAAATGTAAACATTAGAACCCCTACGACCCCCCCCCCCAATATATATATATATATATTAGGGCTGTTATCGATTAAAATAAATTTAATCGTTAACTTTTCAAAAATTATCGATTAATCAATCGATAATTTTGTTAAAGCTGAAAATAAAGATATATGACGTCATTAAACTGAAAATTTCAAGGGAGGTAATAAAAACAGGCAATTGATTTTTTTAAATTGTGTTATTTTTAGGACATAACAATAAAAATAAGTTCAAAAACGTATAAAAGTCCATGCACTTGGATGAAAATTTCAACTTTAAATTATAAAAGTAATACAGCTATATAGAAATTGTTTGATGATAAACAAAAACATAAAGATCATCTTTTTATCCCAAGTGGTTCAAAAGTCGTGATTTTTTTCTAAGACCTCATAATCACTTTTTTCACGATTATGTTGTCTTTCTTCACATTTTGTGAACTTTTATGGCATTTCTTAAAAAGCTAATAGCTATGTATTTAATTTAATTATAAAACTATAATTTTGTAGGAGATATATTTAAATATAAAAATTTCAATATAATGTCAATGAATTTAAATTTTGTTATTGTTAATTAATTTAAAACAATGTATTTTTTATATCATTGTCCTTATAAAACAGGTTACATAAAGTTTTCACGTCTGTCATGTTTCCTTTAGATGGAGAAGTTTGTACATAAAAAAACCACAGTACAATGTATTATTAATTATTAATAATTAATTATTTATTAATAAATCGAAAAAAAATGGAACATTTTTTAAAATTAAATTTGCTATTTTATCTTATTATTTATCGATTAAAATAATTTTAATCGATAAAAATTTTTACCGATTAATCTAGAAATTAATCTTTAATTTCCCCAGCCCTCATATATATATAATGGATTACATGAATAACCCAGGAANAAATATAATTTTTTTTATCACTTCGTTTTTATATATATATATATATATATATATATATATATATATGTGATATATATATATATATATTGTTAGGGCTCGAACACCTGTATTAAGGCTAGGGTTATGGCAGTTTTGTGTTGTTATATGATCTTACAGTGACAGAAAAATATTTTCTTTTTTAAAAAGTATCTGCTCCACAAGATAAAATATAGGGATGTTCATAATATGGCGGAAATCTATTAATAGAAATGTAATATCTAAATTTAATTTTGTAAGGACAAATTCATAAAAACATAAATAAAAGATACGAGTGAATACCTTAATGTAGGTATATTGAGAATGATTAATCTTATCAGCTAATTTTAAATTCTTCTTTCATTTAAGACAACTTATTGGACTTGCAAAATAAAAATCAATCTCGTAATTTTACTATGCTAACAATTTTAAGAAACATAGTGATTTGACTGTATTTATATCTCAAAACTTTGTTCCGCTGAAATGTAATCTGTGAGCTATGACGTTTTCCGGATTTAGAAATAAAGAACCCGATAATGAATAAAAATCTTTAAAATTTAATTTTCAAAAACCCTATCAAACCGAAAATGACATTGACAACTACTGTCGGAAGTGACTAAAATTATCTATTTTTAAAATATATGAAATATTTTTCTTCTCGTACATTTGGCATAAATCATCAAGAAAGCCAACAATACAAATAAGTATTATTAGTAGTATCTTTATCAATATTTACTGAAAGGTATTTAAACATGTATTTTAAATGTATCTTTAAACTTACTTTTAGGTTGTAAACGAATATGTACTTAGATTTTAATTTAAAACAAAATATTTTAGAAATACATTGAATTCTAAGCCATAATTTATCTTAGTTATCGGAAAGCAATTTTTAAGGCATATCAAAATGTTCGACAGCAAAAACATAAGGAAACACATTTATTACCAGCATAAAGTTGTAGAACTCCCTAATGTCAAAGAATCGATTGCGATCCTCATCGTACCATTTAAAGCAATTGCCAAAAGCACTATAAATGTGGTCAGGCAATGGCTTCGGGGTATTGTTAACCTGACAAGCGACAAAATTGAGGACTAACAGCATGCATTGAATCTTCAGACCCATCTCCTATGTTTTAAAGAGTAAACAAATAAATAAATAAGTATTTTATTTCTTGTGTAATTCCATAGTGTCATGTCCTTAGTAATGCAAATGGTTTAGAGAATGCAAAGACATGGAGTTATCCCAGTGATAACTTGGTAAACTTTTCTAAGCTTGGAGACTGGCTATTTTTTACAGCTATCATACTGCACTACAGCAAGGCGAAAAAATGTAGAGAGACAATCAAGGAAATGGATGTTAATAAGATGTATTTGTTGACACTAATAATAAAATGATCTTTTATGATCTTTTCAAATTGTACAACGTTGCATTTGCTTCTATATTTGGTAATCAACTTCGAATACTTTGATGCCTACATCGTCGGTAAGGAACCAACTTTGACAATTAACATCGTTGATTTTTAGATTTTATCGGGATTTTGAAGGAATTTGAGAGTTAACGGGGGTATTATCGAGACTAGGGAATTGACACTGGACATATGACAAGGTATCGAAGACGAACCTGGACACCTGGTATAATTTAAAGATAAGCAAGTGATAACGAGAGTACGGGATATAGAAAGAGACAATTAGAAACAAAGGCAGATGGGTACAGTATGACACATTCCAAGTAAGGTCATGTCAACTACGCTGTGAAGAGAGGCGGATACACCCCAGAGTGTAATCTTAATGCGACAGTTGACACAAACAGAGACCAGAGTATTGCGTGGAGAGTAGGGCAGACGTAGAGAGACATCACGTAATGAAAATATGACGAGTGAAAGCTGAAGTCGTGTGCTACAGTTGTAATTGAAATTAAGAAACAAAGCGAATAGCTTTTAAAGAATGTGTTGTTTCATGAGGGTGGGTGAACACGAAAAACATAAAGAGACATACTGAAGAAGAGACATCAGGCAAAGTTCTTTACAACTTGTAGCAAGATGGTTTTGTTAGAGCTTATTGCAAGGTTTTTTACAACTTGTAGCAAGGTGGTTTTGTAAGAGCTTATTGCAAGATTCTTTACAACTTGTAGCAAGGTGGTTTTGTAAGAGCTTATTGCAATATTCTTTTCAACTTGTAGCAAGGTGGTTTTGTAAGAGTTTATTGCAAGATCCTTTACAACTTGTAGCAAGGTGGTTTTGTAAGAAATTTTAGCAAGACTTTATAGAAATTGTAGCAAGGTGGTTTTGTAAGAACTTTTAGCAAGGTTCTCTCTACAACTTGTAGCAAGCTGGTTATAAAAGAACTTATTGCAAGGTTCTTTACAACTTTTAGCAAGGTTGTTTTGTAAGAACGTATATCAATGTTCTTTACAACTTGTTGCAATATGGTTTTGTAAGAACTTCTCCAAATT
This sequence comes from Radix auricularia, assembly GCA_002072015.1. NCBI lineage: Eukaryota > Metazoa > Mollusca > Gastropoda > Lymnaeidae > Radix > Radix auricularia. The sequence continues at coordinate 507,175 of MUZC01001499.1, forward strand.
TTCTCAACAACATGTAGCAAGAATATTTTGTAAGAACTTACAGCAAGATTCTCTACAAATGGTGGCAGCTTTACTGTCCCTTCAGAAACAGGAAGGTTTACTGCAATACTCAAAAGAAATCACCTTACAATATTATAATTCAACTTGGTAATTCAAAAATGTTAAGATTGAAATAAAGTGCAAAGTATGTTTTCTACATACCTTATGTGTAAAGCTTGGTCAAGATCAACAAAGGAAAATAATTCAAGAGAGCCAATGTTTGAAGTAACGTGTATGGGCGGCATGCACAACGTGCCTTTTGCATAATTGTTTTAACAAACCAATTCAAAGCAATAAGCTATCCTTGATTTACCTGTCAAACGAAAATATCACCAAGGGGTCTCCTGGCCAATGGAAGTTTGGACTCAATTTAAGGCAGTACGACAATTTAAAGATATAGTCATTAAAAAACGTTGACCATGTTTGGTCTTAAAAACATTTTAGTCAGGATAAAGGAAGAATTAAAGAAAAACCTGAGTCAAGGAGGTCCAGAGTAGGGATAATAATACGAAGGTTTGTAACCGACATGTCTTCATAGTAGTGCAATGATCCTAGGAAATTTCAAATTTTCATTTGAGTTTTTCCTCTGGTCATTGAGCAATTTATTATTTTATTCTAGTCCTTGGGTTAAATACTCATTTAGGAATGTCCCGCACCTTGAAGAGGAAGCGAATAATCAAGAAGATTCGATATTGCAAATACATGACATCTGAATCAATTTCTAACACTTCAGTTGGAGGACTCGCACGTATCGTTAATATCTAGAGTATCACCTTGTTGGAGAGTCATTAATCTGACAAAAATTGAAATTCTGAATTCCGACCACGATACGGCCTTTAATGAAAGGATTCTACGCTACTGATTTCCCTTAATTATACCGTTCCCTTAGGTCATCCATTTGCATAAAAACACTAACTGTTTAACTGTTTTGGTTTATTGACAGCATTATGTGTGGCCTGCTTAACCACATTTCTAAAAAAAAAGTCAGATCTGCTGGCTCTATTCTACCCCACCCCCTCCACTCTTTTTCCCACGACTGACGCAACTCTTGATCACCATCCTTAATCTACATAGTCTTTATCTGCATGTTAGCCGTCAGATCCAAAGTTTGTTATCTGTACAGCACTGGCGGTGCACTGACGACTGGCAGCTGTCCAGTTAAAAATCATGTGCAGGAAAATGCCCCTGACTCAAAATTATACAGTGTTGGCTGTAGTCGCCAGTTCTGTGTAGCAAGCCATCCCAATTCTCACATGCGTTTTTTATATTTGAAGACTTTATCCAATTTTGGTGCAACCATAAACGCTCTTTACCGGTTTATTATGAACGCGATTATCCACTAACCACTGAACATTGCCTATTAAGTCCCATTAGCCACTAATAATAGGCGACTCAACATATCCCCCTCTTTAAGTTCAGATTTAAGATTTAGATCACTTATCAAATTTAAGAACCCCAAGACACGCATAAAAAACGCACAAGACCAACTTATCCCCCTGCCCCCCCCCCCAACCTAAGATAAACAATTAAAATTTACTGCTTGATGTGTTTGGCGTTAAATATTTGATACGATAATACGAAATAGTTTCAGTATATAGACGTGTATATCCCATCTCCCAATTAATGGGGAAATTTTCACCTCTTATTTCTCAACTACAACAAAACATGCCACAAATATTAACAGCACATCACTTTTTAAAATTGTATTAAACTAAACATCCCTTGTTCTGGTGATGTTTTTTTTTTTCTTAATAAGAAAATAGTAAATCCTTGTCATCAAACATCATAAACGTAATACATGATTTCTTCAGCTATAGGAAAAATGAATTTTTAATCACCATAAATAAATAAAAAATTAAAACGAGATAATACGAAAACTGTATTTCATTATGATTGTAAATACTGAACATAAGACACGACTTCTTTCCAATAAGACAAACACAAATTACTTTACAGATGGGAGTATATTTATTTTGTCTGTACGAGACATAGACATTTCAAAAATATAATCATGTCATGACAACCGGCGTTGTTTGAGTTTACCAGATCAGCCGGGCTTTAACACGCTCCGTTTGACATTGAAACTGGGTTTCTCTACTTTATAAAATAATTTAATAAGAAATAAAAGCAAAATAAAATCTATGCATCGTGGTGGACAGAAGTAACTCTCACGTCTTTCTATCTCCCCTTTTGTGAGAATTATTGACTGAACAACAGATAAAACCTGCATTGACATGGTCGTTGGGACAGTTAGCCCAGTAATAAGAAAGTCAGTACATGGTCGTTGGGACAGTTAGTCCTGTAATAAGAAAGTCAGTACATGGTCGTTGGGACAGTTAGTCCTGTAATAAGAAAATCAGTACATGGTCGTTGGGACAGTTAGTCCTGTAATAAGAAAATCAGTACATGGTCGTTGGGACAGTTAGTCCAGTAATAAGAAAGTCAGTACATGGTCGTTGGGACAGTTAGTCCAGTAATAAGAAAGTCATTTTGATAAGATAAGTAGCCAAGATAATAAAAAAAAGACATCTGTTTTCAATCGGGTGTTGGGGTGGGAGATAGGGATAGTTAGGACGGTAATACAGACAATCCCCGTATTTAGATTGTATTGGGGATATTATAAAATTGTCGGCATCCTTCCGTCTCCCGAGACGATGGTGCATCACCGTTAGGTTGGGTTGCATTTTCTAGTGTGGCTGTGCAGTCCTATCCGTGAATGACAGTCTTTACCACAGTTTTTACACACGAGTTCTGTGCATCCAAATGTTTTGGCCTTTCTCCTAGCTCTTCTGACTGCAGCCTCCTCCATTCTTCCCTTCTCGGCTACTATGACGCCCTCTTTGACAACCGTGCGCCACGTAGAACGGTCATCTGCCTTACACTCCCAGTCGCTTGTATGGATTTTGGCTGCTTTCATGTCCCTTTGACAGACATCTTTAAAACGCAAGCGTGGACGACCTGTTTTCCTCTTTCCTGAAGCAAGTTCACCATATAGGAGGTCTTTCGGGATTCGGCCGGGGCTCATTCTTTTCATCATGTCCTAGCCACCTCAGGCGTCTTTCGCTAAGAATTGAGAACATAAAATACAACTTACAAAAAATGAATCATGTTATCAAAACAAAAAATTGAAGATTAATTGATAGACTAATACATAAACAGACGTTTTCACTAATGCTTTGATCAGATCCAATCTCTTAAACAAATAATCAATTAAAAATAAATAATTTTACCTCCCCCAGTCAATCAAATTAAAGGTATGACCAGATAGGACACTTTTAAGCCAACGTCTTCTAATAAATGTGATCGATCTAAATTTGATTGTAACATTTGTTTCCAACCTAATAGCCTTATGAGTCTCATAAAACGAACCAATCCTCATGGCTGGCCCTTTAACCCAGCATGTCTTCAAAAAACTTCTCTTTCAAAACTTCCTTGCTTTCAAGAGGTATGGTCATAAAGATATACTTGTAAGATGTCCCTTCCTTTTATGAACACACACATTGGAAAAAAAAGGTTGCAATTTTAATCGTAGCATTAGTTGTCTATATTTAATCGCTCATGAAGTAAAGAAGGTCTTATTTGCACAAGTCGGAATGGCCAACCATGGAAATTGTTTTACTATTATTCTTAATTTTATTAATTTGAAGGATTGAAAAACACTGAGGGTAAAATGTTGTAATAAAAAAGACTAAAGTAATTGTACAAACTCTATTTAAAAGATTTTCGTCTTCTTTTCATTCTTAAAAATTTCTGCTAACATCAAATATTTAAATAAACTTAAGTGGTATAATTTTACCAAGCACACAGTGGATAATCCGATAATAATGGATACATTTGTGGTTATTAAAATATGTGAGCTAGTAGAGCTTATAAGCTCAAGTTACTTTAGAGAGTGGAACATTAGCATCTTCTGATTTGTCATGGAAGTAAGACTTTTATTGTACGAGATGATAGATAAGTCTTGACATTTTGTTGTATATGTTAAAATCTTTTATTAATGGTTAAAATTATAGCTTCCATCACTTTTTTGAGTATCTTAATTTTTTTATATTTTTTCTTAAAAAAACGAATGTTTTAAGAGATGACATTTTAAAATCCCTTATAATAAATTCACCGACTTGTCTCTCTGTCTGTCATGGTCCAAACCATCCACGGAAAAACAAAAGTGAAAATGACCCGATTCCCATAATCCTAATCAGCTGAAATTTTGAAAAATGACTAGTGCTATCTAACAATGTATTGTTTCAAAATTTCAGTTCGATCGAATGTATCATAGTTAAATTGAAGAATTTTTAGTTTATCTCTAGATAGTATGCATAGTCGTCTGTTATAATTGACCTACACGGGTCACTGGTTTTACTCCAGCTGCCAGCCTCCGATGTCAAAGCGGTCTGATACTGTCTGTCGTATTAATTTGAACATAAACAATGCTTTTAGTTGTGTTTCATATTTTACCGATTTATAGTTGTAAAAAAACGTGTTTTTAAGGGTTTTTTAATTTTAAATTGAAAGATGAATTGCAATTACAACCTGTACACTGAATGTTGATTATTTTTTACGCCTCATAATAATTTGTTATGTCAAACAGTAATCGTTTAAATAACATGCCTCCCAGTATTTGATTATTTCCTGTTATAAATTGTTTTTTATTGTGATTTAAAATATACTTTTTATATAATGTATTATATTTTAAGCGTATTTTTACCTGCGTGAGTCAAATCTAAAATGACAGTTTGGGAATATGTCAAACGAGAAAGACCGTTAAGGTTAAACGTGTCGTATACACAGTTTTAGAGCATCCTGATTTCCTACGGGATTTAAATTATTTAATGTTGAACACCTTTCAAACTTTTTTTAAGTGTTAGAAATAATATTACGATTGTGCATACATATAATATATGACATAAGACTTCAAAAAATATAATGTGCCAGCTGCCCCGTCGAGTTTAGTAAACCTGTCTACACAGATCACGGCATACAAGAAGATTATGTGGCGGGTACCAATGAGAGATGGAGGGTGAATACTACTTCACCCTCCTGATGCAGTCACAGCTTCTCTGGGCAGGGCACTTAGCTCGAATGCTAAATGAGAGACTACCAAATCGACTCTTCTATGGCAGTGGTGGACAAAAGAAACGCTTAAAGACACACTGAAAGCCTCTCTGAAAGCGTTTGCTATAAACCCATACACGTGGAAAGAAGCTGCAATGGACCGGTCCACCTAGCTTGTATCCATCCACGAAGGTGCCAGGACATGCGAGGTAAACAGGATCAACGCCACAGTGTGGGTTACTCCCTAGGTGGGTCTTTGATGATCCTCCGCTTCGCGGCAGTCCTAACCAGAGAGACACGTGTGATTAGCCAAGGTGGCGCCTAAGTGGTAGCGAGTCGAAATAGAAAAATTCCACCCCTTGTGAGGTTTATTTAGTGTGAGGCATTTTCGACTTTTTGTCCTGGATGCCCAGACGACCGCTCCGGGATGGGAGGGCTCTCAGTTGTTAATCCCTCTTGGGGGAGGGGGCGGGATAGCTAAAAGGGTCTTCCGGGAAACCCATTAGAGCAATAGGCACGGGGCTACTGATTTCATTCCACATGTGGGATATTGAGAAAATTTTCGTTACGCAAGAAAACAAGACACGACATCACTGTCATTTGCTTAGACATTGGGTCACGATACTTAAATATGTTATACATTTAGGATGGTCCAATTGTAAGACATCCCCCCCCCCAGATGAGCCAGGTAGCTTCAAGCTGTCTGGACCTTGGAGAAAAGCATCTACTAGCCACGATGTAGAACTGGAAGCATTACACAGGTGTCGGAGAGGGTTCACCGACAAAACGGCCCCGGTCAAAACTTGCCCTTGCTAAAACGGCACCGGTCAAAACGGCCCCTTACAAAACGGACTGGACTAATATATATATAATAGAATAAGATTTTATATTATTATTTTTACCCCCCCCCCCCCGATTCAGTGTCAGGTTTAGTTCACAAAAAACAATAATAATAATATCACAAGAAACAAATTAATAATATTTAAACTATATTGGTAGCAATTCACAATTGTTTGTTGAGAAGAAATAATATCATAACGTTACAAGAAATAACTTTACAATTTGACAACTTTCTTAAAAGGTGAATAAGATGAACAAAGGTCAAATTAACTTAAAATGCAAAAAATACTTAAATTTTGTGTTTTAAAAAAGTGAACAATTTGTCTGGGGCCATTTTTGTCGGGGTCGTTTAGACGACGGCCGATTTGTCTGGGGCCTGGGGGCATTTTGGCCGGGGCCGTTTTGTCCGGGGCGAATTTGATCGGGGCCGTTTTGTCCGGGGCCGTTTTGTCAGGGGACGTTTTGACGGGTCACCGTCGTAGAGTTTCTTCGAAGTCTAGCTAAATAAAAAGTATATCCAACCGTAGTTGTCTTCACTGACTCTCATCTATCGCTAGGGGCCTTATGTCGATCTGCTCTGTAAGTAAAGACGGTCAGATTCTTTTTGGAAAAAAACGTAGGTCACATCCGAGAATGTGGTGGTACAATAGTCCTACAGTTTATGGAGTAGTCCTACAGTTTATAGAGTAGTCCTACAGTTTATAGAGTAGTCCTACAGTTTATAGAGTAGTCCTACAGTTTATAGAGTAGTCCTACAATTTATAGAGTAGTCCTAAATTTTATAGAGTAGTCCCACATTTTATAGGATAGTCCTATATTTTATAGGTTAGTCCTACAATTCATAGAGTAGTCCTACAGTTCATAGAATAGTTCTACAGTTTAAAGAGTAGTCCTACATTTTACAGAATATTCCTACATTTCATAGAGTAGTCCTACAGTTTATAGAGTTGTCCTACATTTTACAGAATATTCCTACATGTCATAGAGTAGTCCTACAGACCACCACTGGGATGATCACCCGATGACCCAACTTAAGATCGGATCTTGGCTGAATGACAACTTGCGAGAGAAGTGGCTCCAGAAACGGCCGGGAAAGTTGACCAGTCCGTGCCGCGCCCGAACCAGGTTGTAAACTATCTCGTAACGATTAGACACACCTGACTCAGATGTGGTCTTATCACTGTGTCACACGAAGCTACTATCGTAGGTTTGACCAGGAAATGAATATAACTGCCAAATATTTGGCAACGCCGAGGATATATCTTGAGACCCCCCGACAAACCCTCATATGACAACCAGGGACACGAGGAAACTTTACGCGCGTCAATACGTAACGTAAAGAAATCAAAGGTTTTTGAAACATTCTAAGATCTTAATCGATCTGCAACAAATCGAAAGAACTGGAAAACACAATTATCCCACGTTTTAACTTTTGCAGCGTCCGTATTGAAAGGATAAACACTGTAATGTTGACTTGTTCATTGGTAAAATTTTTGTGATGATATTATCACAGATGTAAACACCCAGACATCTAGCGTTTGATTATGGCGCACAGTATAGCATGCTGGGTTCTTATCTAAGTCATTCTTTCTACAAGGTCGAGGATTTAAATAAGTCAATGACATGCAGTGAAAATTATTACCGTCATTCATGGAGATTGTTTAATTATTGCCAGCATGGTTAACTGTCAAACAATATTGATGTTAAACCGAGAGTTAACTGTCAAACAATATTCTTGTTAAACAGATAGTTAACTGTCAAACAATATTAATGTTAAACCATAATTAACTGTCAAACAATATTGTTGTTAAACCGATAGTTTTTACTACTTTAAATAATCACCTATAAGATAATTTGTGCATATGATTTGTCATTTCTAAAACCGGAAAACGTCATAGCTCAATGAGTAATGTTCTATTTTTAGATTACGATTTAGCGGAACAATGTTTTGAAGCATAAATACAGTCGAATCACTATGTTCTCAAAATTGTTAGCTTAGTAAAATTACGAAGCAGTTGTTTCCTTTTCAAGTCCAATTAAGTGTCTTAAATTAACGAAGAATTAACCAATCAGTTGATAATATACACATTTCTCAATATACATACATTTACCAATTTATTCGTATTTTTTAAACAAAAATTTAATGAAATTTGTCTCTTAAAAATATAAGTATAGCCCCAATATTAATAGGTCTCCGCACTTCTATACTGGGACCCATTGTCTTTGCATATTTAATATCTTTTAAAAGAGTAGCAACTTTATTTAAATTGTATGTTTTCCGACCAACGTTTTACCTGATTTCAAATACTTATCAAAACCAAGCTGACAAAATCAATGAGTCTTTTTAAAATGATTCAAGCTGGTGTGTAAGTATGAATGCATATCAAGTAATATGAAGTTTTAAATGCAATTGAGCTGACGTCAGTATTGATCCAGGCAAAAAGAATCATCTCCCTGTAATTGAGTTGTCACACTCAAATATCTTGTAGGTGTGTTCTGTCTGATCAGACTAATTGCCAGTGAGATATGAACAGAGCGGAAACCCCTGGCTTAATACTCCTCTGATCTAGTGTCAGTTATTCCACGTACACGTCTTAATTTAAGCCCATAATTAACAGAAATTTGGAGAAATATCAATTTTTGTCTCGTAATTTAAAAAAAATTCTGTCTACTCCAAAGAGACAAAAGTTTTGGTTATCTAATTTTACACGTTATATACTCGAGTAGTTAATATAGAAGCGGAGATACCAACGCTATGAGAATGAGATACAGCCAATTTTTTAAAATATCGAATGAAAAACTAACAATTATTGGTGCAAATCAGTTTGAAATGTTTATATTCAAGTGTCGACCAAAAATATTAGACTCGGGTATCATAAATACGTATCGACCAAGAATATAAGACTCGGGTATCATAAATACGTATCGACCAAGAATATTAGACTCGGGTATCATAAATACGTATCGACCAAGAATATTAGACTCGGGTATCATAAGTACGTATCGACCAAGATAATTAGACTCGGTATCATAAATACGTATCGACCATGAATATTAGACTCGGGTATCGTAAATACGTATCGACGAAGAATATTAAACTCTAAATTCAAACCAGAATAAGGAGAATTGGAAACATTATCACATAAAATTTTCCGAATACTTCTTCACGCCATTGCTGCATCACTTGTCTCTGAGTTTCCGAGATCTGTTGAGAGGGTTGGTCTGCTACATAAAGATCATCGCTACGATTTCCCATAGGGATTTGGCCTAACCAATCACATTTCTTCCACTCATAACAATCCATTGCCATGCGATCAATCTGCTTTTAAAATTGTGTATCTGTATTTAACGCTTGCGTCTATACAGACCGGCTTCCATGTTTTAATAAAACTATGAAATGTTTTTTTTTTTCTATCTCATTCAAAATTGTTTTTTTCTTAGTAGCTTTTGTATGATAAAATGTAAGGAGAATTTTCCTGCTTTCATTTCCCTTAAATCTCACTCGTTACTTTATTTGCTCATTGAGTGCTGCCCTTAGGTATTTTAACGTAATTTGAAAACTCTCTCTCTCTCTCTCTCTCTCTATATATATATATATATATATCTGTCTCGAAATTGTGGTAGTTTATTTTCATGTTATCGCCAGTACCTGTTTTTAAATCCTTAATATTAGCTTCACCGTCGTCTCCTAGTACTGCTGAAAAACTAAAGTAAAAAATGACCAATTTCCCTGTTGCTATCAAGCTGAAATTTTGCTCATAGGCTCGTGTCACCTAACAAAGCGTTGTATCAAAATTTCAGATCGATCGAATGTACCGTAATTAAATTAATGCACTTTTAGTTTATTTCTACTATAAATGTATACTACCCGTCTGTTGTTTACATCCCCGAGTTTCCTGAGTTCATTCAGACAATCGGTAACCACACCCCTACCCCCACATGTCCGTTTTTTATTGCATTTGGGAGTTAATCCTCATCATGTGATCACCTCTAGATTTCCTATTTAATTCTAACATAAATAATATATCAAATTCACATTGATGACTTCTTGAATTGTTAAAACACAGTTTACGTTTGAATAAACAGTACCCATCAACAACTTACTCATAATTGACAACCGGATCTCTCTCTTTCTCTCTCTCTCTCTCTCTCTCTCTCTCTCTCTCTCTCCATCTGCCTATCTATCTCTATATCTATCAATATTTCTTTAGTTTTTCTTTCTGTATCTCTCTGTCTTTGTCTGACTCGTTTTGTGTCTCTTAGTCTTTATCATTCTATTCTTTTCTTTGCTTCTTTCTGTCTGCAGGGCCGGATTTAGATTTGATGGGGCCTTAAGCTATTTGAGATATGGAGGCCCATTTGAAGTCCAGATATTCTATATCAATGCCGAATGTGAAAAAAAAAAATGCGGGTGCCTCATTAAGGTGGATGCCCTAAGCAATAGCTTTTTTAGCCAATTTGTAAACCCAGCACTGGCTGTCTGCCTCTCTATTTCTCTCTTTTTTTCTATTTATATCACACACTCTCTTCTATCAGGTCTTAAGTTCTCCTATCAACCTCCCAAAAACAATAACCAAAGAACGAAGTGTCTATAAAAATTATAATTTTATTGTACATTTTTGAAAGTACATGTACATTGATATTTCAATTGCTTCCTGGGTGTCGGCACATGGATAGTTTCGGTTAGTGGTCTCTGGTGATACTTTGAACTTGCTCACCTCATCCTACCATCTTGAAATTTCGTAAGACACCCCTTTAAGATTTAGAAATATGTAAATTGATGGATAAAGACTCTTCATGATTTGTTTGCTCTTGTAGGCTATACGGAATAAGAAAAGAGTTTTTATCCTTATGTCAATTTGAGGGTTCCATAAAGTTACATTTGTGTTGTATTTCTAAATTAGAATATTAATTGCCGTAAGTATTATTTTAACTACTTTACTCTTGGTTCTTCATTCCTCTAGTTTTTCAAGTTTTAATGATTTAACAAATTGTGTTATTTTTGTGAGTTTTAAATATTCTCCAGTAATGAATCTGGAAAATATGTCTTGAATTTTTTCTAATTAATCAATGTTTTCTTTGGGTCATGGATCCTATACAGAATATGCATATTCTAATACAGGTCTCACCAAAGTGAGGTAGCATTTTAGTTTTATATTCTCATTACATCTGTAAAAGTTTCTTTTGATAAAGCCTAAGGCTTTGTTTGATTTTTATTATTAATCCTAAGCATTTTGCATTTTTAGGAATATTAAAAGAATGGTAACTCTCCAAGTTGAAACCACCATTGTTCCCTCTAAGGTTCCATGTGCAAAGTAAGAAAACTCGTGTGCAAACTTGCACAGCAAGCATTTTTTGTGCAATATTTTACAAAATTTGCTGCGCGGTAAATCTAAACTGTTGCGTGACGGCGCTCAGATACATGCTCAGCCGCGCAGCTCAAGGGGAACATTGGACACCATCAGTTGCTTCTTTCATCTTCATATATGATAAAATGTCAATATTTTCTAATTGTATGGTGTGAGAGTTTGATGAAATTCGTTGTTGGTTACTTTTAAGACCAGTCAGCCCAAAAAATGCGTCAAACGTAATAAAAAGCTGAATCGGTATTATGTTATACAAACATAATCCTTAATCTAGTGAAGTCACTATTTGAAGACGAAAATGTTGTTATTTTTACAAGCAGCATATTAAGACTTTAGGTGCGTATACTTTACTGGATCACTCCCTGCCAAAACAAAAATTAAAATTAAAATGAATGGAGAAGGAATTGGTCTTGAGATAATTTTTATTTAATCATTTTTTAAAATGTTTCCAATTTTTATCTGGTTTTTGCCAATTTGACGAGGAAACTGAAAAAAACAAATATGTATTTTAAAATAGTATGAGTATTTATACATCGAGTATCAATATACATAATTTGCGATGTATGTCTGTCCCGTCCGTCTGTCCCATCCGTGACGCTACTAATTTAAGTAATCAGCGCACCAAAAATGATTCTTTTCGAACGTCCGCATAAATTGTTAAAATTAGAAATAAATGAATGAAACAAAAATTAATAAAATAAATGAAAGTATATTATTATTATTACTGTAGCAGCCCTGTCGTGCGTTGCATCGATCTCAGTAACAATGAATAATTATTTTTTTTTAAACCAACAAATGATGTCAGAAGTCTACGTGGCAATGTGCAAAAAAGTTCAAGATCATAGTAAATGGATAAATAAATTTATAATTAAAAAGCTTAGAAAAGAACAAACGATATTAGGGGCCGTCCATAAATGACGTCACGCGATTTTGGCCGATTTTTTACCCCCTCCCCCCTACGTCACGCGTAGTCACAAAATCGTCGACCCCCCTCAAAAAGTACGTCACAAAACTTTGACCCCCCNCAAAAAAAAAAAATAAATAAAAATATTTTAAATTTAAAAATAAGAATGTTTCAAATCACTTTTTTGTCATTTAAGTATTTATTTAGCGTAGGTCTACATTGTATTATCGTAACATGAGTGAAGCTATGTAAAAGATATTACATAAATTAAATAAATTGTAAGCCAGTGATTCTCAAACTTTTTCGTATCAGACGACCGGCAAGAATTTTTCCATTTCACCAGGTACCATTGCATTCTTTTCCCGTTTTGACATCTTATATGGCTTTAAGCCCCTACACAGCTTAAAGCCCTATAAGATTAAGTATGAATTCGGCTTGTTTTATTTATTACATTTTTTAAAACAAATGTTTAGTTGCCATGGCATAGCAAGACAGCTAACGAACAATGCAGTGGTAATGTCAGGTTCGGAAAGGGTCGGCCTCTACGTGGCCCGAACTATGAGTAAGGTGTGGAACCGGCTGCACCCGAAACTAACAACCCTGGCGCAGAACGCCAAATATGTCTGTAAGGATTCCTTGCTTAATGCAATGGAAACACAAAACCACGTATGAGTGGCGTCGTGAAAAGGAGTCGACTCAAACGTCTAGTTCCCAGGGCAAAGGTGGGTGTGTGGAAACATACACCCACCGGGAAAAGGTAATACAAAGAGCCCAGTTCATTCATTATTATGGCTGAGTTACTTGATAACTGTCTAAGCGGGAGGACTTCGAACCCTCCCCTCCCCTGTGTGTCGGTGACGGGGATCAGGACGACACAAGGCATATGTGCTACTGTAAGCCCTCAGAGGCTAGCTGCCAAGGTTCAGCTCCCCAAAAACCTCACTATTTTGCAATTAAACTGCTGTGGTGTCAGGGGCAACATTGTAGAAATAACCAAGTTGCTCCATGACCAGATGGTGGACGTTGCTCTTTTGCAAGAAACTCTACTGAAGAAGAACCCATTGCACGTTACGGGTTTTTCAGTATATCGCTGTACATGCAAGAACTGCAGAGGTCTGGTCACTTTGGTGAAAAACAACCTCAACAGCTGAGATTGTAGAGAGCAAAGTACTTGCAGGTACAGATACCCTGACACTCCGCATTACTAAAGCTGGTAAAACATTTACCATATCGAATATATACAATACCCCAAGGAACACGTTGTGCCTCCCAACACACAGCACAACGATGTTTAAAAATCACATTATTGCAGGGGATTTCAATGCTCATACAGAAGCATTGGGATACCCCGATAAAAACGCATCTGGGCGTTACTTAGAGGAGTTGGAGCTCACTACCAACTTTATTATACTACAGGACAAAAATAGTGTGCCCACACTATTACATACTGGCAACAGTGCTCTATCACGACCCGATTTGACCCTAGTCTCTGCGGAACTGGAGGCAAAAACGGAGTGGAAAGTGTTGCCAGAGGTTGGTAGCGACCACAGACCAATCCTCATTAAAATAGATATAGAGATGGTGAAGGCACGCTTTGCCAGGAGACACTGGCTGTTCGGCAAAGCCGACTGGAGTAGATTCAGGGAAGGGATCGAAAGCACGCTCGCGGGCTCACCAGAGAGCTCAGAGAACCCCAAGTCAATCGAGAACGCTTACAAAGGCTTTGTGGGAGTGATTTTGTCTATGGCAAGGAAGGCCATCCCGAGAACGTGTAGGAATCGAAAGTTCCGACCTTTCTGGAACAAAAAGCTGGCAGAACTTGTCCGTGAACGGAAGAAAGCCCGGAAAAAGGCGGCCAGACTCAAAACTGTGCCACATATAACAGACTGACTGCCGAAGTCCGGGAAGAAACTCTCAAGGCAAAAAAGAAGAATGGGTTAGTTCTTGCGGGAAACTCAACCTGGCAGATGGCAGAAAGGCATGGCAGCTGATTGACTCTCTTTCTGGCATGGGAAAAACTAAAAATCCAAGCCCCTAGCAAACGACTACAGGAATGGCTTCCACAGATGCTAAGTGTGCCGATGCTCTAAACAAGCATTTTGCAAAGGCAATCTTGAAGCAGAAAGAGACCAAACAGAGCCGTACCTTGAACCATCTCAGGAAACATGGAGAAAAGGCGCAAAAGTGGGGACCGCATGCTGAAGTCTTCACCGCTCCTTTCACTATGACCAAATTGCAAACAGCAATCAGTAAGTGCAAAACCGCCAAGGCACCAGGACAGGACAAAGTCAATAACGAGATGATTAAAAACCTTGGCACGATAGCAATATCCTCGCTATTGAATATGATAAACAGGACGTGGGCCACGGGTGCCCTGCCTGGAGCTTGGTTGAGCGCAAACATCGTTCCAATGCCCAAAGAGGGGAAACTTCGTGATCTCCTGAACAGCTACCGTCCAATCTCCCTAACATCGTGTTTAGGGAAGGTAGGTGAAAGAATGGTTAATGCCAGACTCTATTGGTACTTGGAGAGTACGAATAGTCTGAATATTAACCAGGCGGGCTTCCGGAAGGGAAAGCAGCCGGTTGACCAAGTGCTCCGTCTTCTCCAGTCCATAACAGATGGGCTCCAGAAACAAATGCATACTGTGGCAGTATTTTTCGACCTCCGACAGGCCTATGATAAGGTCTGGAGGTCTGGTCTGTTGTTGAAACTACAAGCCTTAGGCGTAACTGCGAACATGTACAGGTGGATCCAAGGTTTTCTTACAAACCGGACGATCGCAACAACTTATGGCAGTGAAACCTCAAGTAGTAGAACGCTGCAGCAGGGCCTGCCCCAAGGGTCAGCGCTCAGCTGCACACTGTTCTTGGCTTACATCAACGACCTACCTGGTATGTTGCAAACCAGCGCTGCCATGTATGCGGACGATTTGGTAATCTGGAGCACCGATAAGGATGTCCACCGACTGCAACAGCTACTACAGCTTGACCTTTTCGCTATCAGTAGGTACATGCAGAGGTGGCATATGGAAGTTAACACCGAAAAGACGGTCTATTCGCTCTTCACGAATGGCCGAACCATTCTTAAACAGGAGATTGTGCTTAAAATGAACGATGTAGCGCTCAAATGGGACAGACAACCGGTTTACCTGGGAGTCAAACTGGATAAGACAGTACAAATGCATAATTTTGTACAAGACCTGTACTCCCAGGCAACTGCCAAGCTCAACCTGGTGAAAAAGTTAGCTTGCACAAACTGGGGCGCTGGAGCAAGCACTCTCGGAGCTCTATATCTGGGAAGTGTGAGGTCGGTGATGGACTATAGTATGCCGGTCCAAGCCTTTGCCAGCAAAACGGCATTGGAAAAACTGGGCCGAATCCAGAACCAGGCCCTGAGGTTCATCTGTGGCGCGAACAGAACTACACCCACAGCTGCCGTGGAGGTCATTGCAAATGTAGAATCACTTGAGATACGTCGGGACAAGGCGATCATTACTACTGCAGAAAGGTATCGCAGGCTGGACACGAGGGATCCCTGCTACCAAAGGCAGCATAATTGGGACGGACGTGGGAAGTTGAAACGGTCCTCGTTCATGCATCAAGTACTCGAGCTTGATAGGACGAAATAGACATAGAACAATTAGCGTCCCAATAAAACCGCCATATGCGGAAATGACACGTCCCACAATACATTTGTCAATGACTGACACGACAGTAACGAAGAGCAGCCCTGAATATGTACAGAAAGTGGCTGCCCTTGAGACAATCGAAGGGTTCGCGGGAACCCCAGTGAAAGTGTTCACGGATGGGTCTGCCAGCCGGAGAGAAAGAACTGCAGGATATGGTGCGCTCATCCTATACCCATTAGGAGGGACACCAAAAGAGGAACTTTCAGGACCCTGTGGGACTACAGCATCGAACTACGATGCGGAGCTTGAAGCTATTCACAGGGCCCTGGAAAGTGTGCACCTGACACTGCAAGGGTCGGAACTAGTAGGGTTCGACACGGTCTTGTTTTGTGACTCGAGATCGGCGCTCGAGGTCCTGCTATCTGAGAAACGTAGCACCCACCTAGTCGATGCCATCTTGGAGGACGTGGGCAGACTCGAGAGACTTGGTGGCAGGTTCACAGTGCAATGGATCCCTAGCCACGTGAATGTAGATTGCAATGAAATAGCAGACTCGCTGGCAAAAGCTGGAGCAGCCCAACCCCAACCAGATGTCCCAGTCACATATCTTGGGGCAAAGACGTGGCTAATGGACCACTTCAGGGAAAAGTGGTACCAGGAGTGGGAAGATGGAGCGACAGCCAGAGGGGTGTTCGCTAGCATGCCCAGGCCTAGCAGATCAGACCAGTGGTGGGGTCTAAAACGAAGGGAACAAAGTTTGGTGACCCAAATGCGCACCAAGCATTGCCCAACCAAATCTTATTTTAACAGGCTGGATCACAACAGGGACCCCAATTGCCGCCATTGCAGCCAAACCTCTGAGACGATCACACACTTGTTGACGTCATGTCCCGCGCTTGACATAGCCGGGGAGGTTAGGGGGGCAGGGGAGTACTACGTTCAGACAATGTTGTATGGCACTGCCCAACAGATGGAGCAGATTGCCCAAGTAATAGCCAAGCCCTTAAGAGAGTAGATCTCAGGCCCAAAGAATATGTGTTTAGTTTAGTGGTATGTCAAAACCATTGATGTGATTAACCTTCCCGATTAAGCTCGCGAATGTGACTATTGATATTACAAGTATCATTGCATCGTTTATAGACCTAGAATATATAGATAGAAGACAATTCCTCAAATTGATTTCGATCTTCTAATGACAGTTTCCCTGCTAAGTATATGCACATCAAAGGCATTTGATCTAAAATTATCACATTGATATCACATCTCATGTTTTCTAAAAATTATTAGGTATGCGCTGGAAGAGGAAAATGGCCCATTCTGTATGAACTCCACATTTGTGCAGGAAAGTATGGTGTCATCTTGTGCGTCGCAAAATACAGTAATTCTTGCAAGTAGAGGACTGAAATACTATGACATTATTAAAATATCCAACATTATCATAACTTTTAACTCCGAAGCTCACAAGTTTGTTTGTTTGTTTTTGTTGTTTTTTTTTTCAATTCTTTCTTCTTCAGGATTTCACATACGTCTCACAAAAGTTGTAAATATAATGTCACCAATAAATTATCTCATTTGGGGTAAAAAGGGAACTCTTGGGGGTAATGCTCAATCATTGTGGGCATAGAAAATTTGCTAGAATCCGCTACTTTTGGGTTAACAGTAATGTTCACATAAAAAAAAAACAAATAAAAAAAAAAAAAAAATGTTTTAACATCCTTAGATTATATTTTATTTTAATGCATACAAATTAAGCATTGACTATAAATCATTACTTGTAACTTCTTTGTTTATA
>MUZC01001499.1:525198-539061 GCA_002072015.1 Radix auricularia
GGGGGGGGAAATAACCGACACAAAAAAAGGTGGCAGACTCCTGCCGCAAACGAAACTGCGGTTACATCACAAAAGCTTTGATGTCAACATCAAACGACGCAGGGTTACAATTTCGTATGTTCTCTTGTGAATTCTCAAACTTAAGTATTATATTTAATTTTCGTGTCTTGTTAACTTACGCCAACTGGCGTCTGATAGCCTATTGACCGGCACTTTGAGAAGCATTGAATTTTTTAAAATAAAAAAGTCATTAAATAAATGTTAAGTGACCAAATATTTCAAAGGAAGTTTTATTTAAAGTTACCCTTTCGATGTGACGTCACATTTCTTCAACCCCCTCCCTCCCCTACGTCACGCATCGTCACAAAAGTGTGACCCCCTCCCCCCTAGGTGCGTGACGTCATTTATGGATGGACGCTTAAGTATTAAGGGGTCCGGCTCCAATATGAGTGATAATTTAATTTTTTACTGCCATTGTACTCATACCATATTGCTCTATATCGTGAAAAATTGATTGGGGATTTAAATTATTAACATTTAGTTTTTAAAAGTCATTTTGGGCCCCTGCCCCGAGGGAATGAACATTAGGAGTTTATTGCCCGATTGTAATGAGATATAAACTCTTGATAAATACTAAGATGGGGGCTGAATAGCGAAGTCATTAGTGTGCCCTTCCCACAAGCTGAGAGGCGTGGGATCCAGCCCAAGTAAAAGCCTAAATAAAAATGTTGATGGATGACTATTGCTAAAAAGTACTCCGCTAACTTGGAGAGGAGATGGGTACCGCAAAGGTCTACGAAGATTTGAGAAAGTTGGATGATAACATTAGTACCCCCCCCCCCCCACAACCACGAGACTCATTTAAAAAATATTAAAAAGAGATGGACAAGATCCATTAATTTTCTCAGTAACTTGCGCCAACGCTAATTATCGTGGAATCCCATTGTGATGAAAGAGATTTATAATACAATTATAGACTTTATAGAGATAACTTAAACAGAAAACAGATGTAATAAGAATATAAAACGTGCATTATTCTTCACTTTGGTGAAAAATGTACTAAAAAAACATCTTTTGTACGGGATCCACCCGCCAAAAAATATATCTAAACTAGAACAC
The DNA here is from genome assembly GCA_002072015.1 of Radix auricularia. Taxonomy (NCBI): domain Eukaryota; kingdom Metazoa; phylum Mollusca; class Gastropoda; family Lymnaeidae; genus Radix; species Radix auricularia. Next base: position 526,318 of record MUZC01001499.1, read on the forward strand.
ATTTTAAAAAGTGGCGTGAGATTCATTAATGGAGAATGTTCCAAATTGACAAGAGTTACGCCATGTAAGTCACCAAACCTAGAAATATATGCTGTTATAAGAAAAAATGAGCAAAGTAGTAATATTACATTAGGCAATTATTCTAACTTGTAAATACAACACAAAGATAATATTTAAAAAATACAATCCTCAGATAGATATATTAATAAAAACACTTTTCGTATCCCGTATGCAAGCTGACACATAAACATATTCTCGTTGTCCCCGTCTGGAAATCGGAAATAGAATAAGATGCGTGATCAAACTCGGAAAATCAAAACTCTATCAGCAATTTAATTTAAAAAATTGCCAGACTAGACGTAAACCATTGAGACGCGTTGAAAGCAATAATCTTCTGTATAGAAGAAGAGAATGTGATAGTCTAGATAATTTAAAACTTCAACTTTATTATATTTTTAATCCTTTTTTTTAAAGCAGACAATTATATCCTGCAATATCTTTAGCTTCTAATTAAAGAGCTCACTTGGCGTATTCGTCGAGAGTAATTTTTTTGTCCCCGTTTAGATCCATTTTTCGCATAAACATCTTCACTTCCACCATATCAATGACCGAGTCGTTGTTTGTGTTTACCACTTTGAAAATCTCAGGTACCAGCGATTCCGTGTTCTTGCTGCAGTGCGTTAATCTGTCAGTGAGGGTCTTTAATGATGCATTGCGTTTAGGATTTGGACCCTAAGGGATCAGAAAAGTGAACGAACAAAATTTAATCGCGCCACGCATTCTGCTAATCAGGTTTATAGCAAGTTTGATTTTTTTTTTAAAGTGACGAAAAAAATTCAGACTATTTTAAACGTTTTTCCCATCTCTGCCCCACCCCACATCTACTCATAAAAATAAGACATTTATTTAAATCAGGGGCCTCTAAACGTTTCTACCGGAGTGCCGCATTAACTGTCAGGGAGCAGTTTTTGGCCCGCCTACACACAATTTTTTAGTAAACTAAAGGTAAAATTAGTATCTTCTTTTTTTAGATTAAAAGATCTCCAGGGGCTGGATGAGAGGGCGTCGCGGGCCGCATCTGGTCCGTGGGCCGTAGTTTGGAGACCCCTGCTTTAAATGAAAAAAAATATTCCAGGAAGAAAATGAGCCAGTGGCGGAGTACGAATGTGGAAGGAGTGTGAAGGCATGTCAGCCATTGTGCCTCATTTGGTTATTTAAAATTCTTATTTTTTTTTTTTAAATAATGTATTCCCTCTTATATATTAAAACATTTCATTCCAAATCTATTCAGAAACAAATTTCTTTCTGGTCTGAGACATGCGAGGGGTTTAAAATGACTAACTGGTTTAATATAAATATATATAATCCCCATACTTTTTCCGCATGTATATTTCTTTTACTTTAAAATTATGACGCTTGATAAAACTGAAGACCCAACAGCATATATATAAAATATAAAAAAAGTTTAAATTGTTATAGAAATCGTTACCTTGTCAGCCACTTGCAGAATGTGGTGGAGAATGTTTTAAATGTGAATAATACAAAAAGTTGAACCTCCCAGAAAAATTAAATGGAAAAGACGTAAACAAGGTAAGGGTTAGCCTGACCGGACGTAACAAAACAGCGAACGTTTCGGCAAAGAGCCTTTTTCAACGAACATACAATACACAAATAAAGCGAAAATATAAATAAAAAATTAAATTAAGAAACTTAGCTGCGGTGAAATCCAAAGAATCCAAGAAAGTGAATCCACTTTCTTGGATTTTTTGGATTTCACCGCAGCTAAGTTTCTTAATGTTATTTTTTATTTTCGCTTTATTTGTGTATTGTATGTTCGTTGAAAAGGCTCTTTTCCCAAACGTTCGCTGTTTTGTTACGTCCGGTCAGGCTAACCCTTACCGTGTTTACGTCCTTTCCATTTAATTTTTTATAACCCTGATTGCAGTCATACCCCTCATTTTGTTTACAACCTCCCAGAAATAACATAATGTTGAAATAAAGGTATATAATAGGTATGTAATAGGTATATAATAGGTATATTTCATCCTTCATCTAATTAGCTTACATTTTTAAAGATAATTTTAATTGAATATAACAAGGCTTTAAGTTAATTGAAATATTTATTTTTAGTCAGAATTTTAAATGTTGAATTGTTGTACTTGAACTACCTCTATACAGTCTTCCACCTCTACCAGTGCTATGATTGCGGCCACTGGTCGTTTTATACAAGCTTGTTTTGATTTTGACTGGGATATTCAAATACCCTCTTAAGGGAGAGAAGCAAAAGAATTCTTTCGACAATGGCCTCTTGATTAATTATAATTATTAATTCTTAAATATTAATTAAAATTATATTCATCCAAAACTATGTTTAATTAAGTAATTTAATATCCCAGTCGCACAAACACGTGAGTATTATAATGTGTAATAGGGTTAAAAAGACGACTTGTTTTAAAAAATTACTCTCATTAAGCAAAAACACATTCTTTTGGATCACACTTCAAATAACACACTGTAAGGTGATATCATCGAACATATAAATGTAAGCTTCATTTCTTTAAAACTCAGCATACAAACTATAGACTCACTAGGTAGGATGAAGCTGAAGAGTGTGTTTTTTTAATCTGCAAGCTAAATATTGTCGGGAATTTGGGCTCTAGAGAATGGTTGGTCCTTTGAGGTGCCGCGGGTCTAACGGGCGAGTCCAGAGGGCCAAGGGGCCAAATGTGACGTTCGGGTGTTGCCTCGTTTGAATTGGAAAGCAGGTAGAATGGGAAATAGATGAAAGGAGCCGACAATTGAGACGGTTAGAAGCAACGACGAGGAAAGGCGGGTGACCATGGCGGGTTACGTCAAACCAACCCACCCCATCTTGTCTAGGAGAGGTGAGAGATGATTGACAGTTGACTTTCGGACAATGAATTAGGGTGCGGAGTCTGACCGGTATTAGAGGGAAAGCACGTACTCACACAGAGAGACAGACAGAGTGTCGGTGATAAGAATAGGGACTGAGTTACGAACACACTGAGTTACGAACACACTGAGTTACGAACACACTGAGTTAGGAACACACTGAGTTACGAACACACTGAGTTAGGAACACACTGAGTTACGAACACACTGAGTTACGAACACATTGAGTTACGAACACACTGAGTTAGGAACACACTGAGTTACGAACACACTGAGTTACGAACACACTGAGTTACGAACACACTGAGTTACGAACACACTGAGTTACGAACACACTGAGTTAGGGACGAGAGTTAGTTAGAATAAAGATAGTTAAAGAAGTTAAGGAATTAAACATAATTTATTTGTGCATTCTGTCTTGGAGTTTTAGTGTTTGAATAATAGTTAACCAATTGTATGAAGATTAGAGTAAAAGATTGAGAGTAGATAGAGATCGTAACCCAAAAACAATCAAGGTTTTTTTTACAATATAAAGGCTTAAACAGTTGCTTTATTGTCAGAAGATGATGTTAAATTATATTGTCAACAAACTGAGCTTAAGATATATGGCTTACACGACAAATGGAAGAGTATGTATTTAAAAATTTAAGTCATTATCCTTCTTTTTAAACCAACCTAAATTGAAAAAAGCAAGGGACTTGTATAGTATACATGTAAGAATGTGATTTTAAATGATGTGAACAATGTAAAGGTGCAAACAGTTTACCAGCATGTAGTTGAAGAACTCTCTCAAATCCAAATATCGATTGCGATCATCATCGTACCATTTAAAGCATTTGGCATAAGCATCATGCACAGCATCAGACATGACCTCTTTGTCTGTTAGTCCCTGAGACACGCCAAACATGACTACCAAAACTAAGCCGGAACACTTCATTCCCTTTTTAAAAAGTCAATAGATCAGCAAAACAAAATTTACATTTATAGAAATCTATATATAAAAATCAAAGTATGTCTGTATGTGTGTGTGTGTGTGCTTGTCCTTTATAGCTGACTAAACTATTCATACGATCGTCATGAAAATTTTTGAGACTGTTTATAAATTTGGCCTTCAAATGACAAATTCTATAAATTATAGATCACTTTTGAGATCCTTTGGCACCTCCTACACCTCAGTAACTACGCTAGCCTTTTAGAAAACAAAGCTATCTAAATGTAATGCAAAGGTTAATGACTTCTATTTAAACAGCTAGTGACGTTTTTAAATTAATTTTTATCGACTACTCAAACAAAGTAAAACAATACATTATAGACATTTAAAACTATAATAAAATTGAAGTCTAAGACTTACTATGTTCCAGTTAAACTGCACGGCTGCGCAGAAATTGGACCGACGCAGCAAATAAGTAGAACTACCGCTCAGCAAAAAAATAATAATAATTTGTACCAAAATTAATGTTTTCACCAGTAGCGTAGCTAGGGGGGTGGGGGCGGTCCGCCCCGGCGCCTATCATGTAAAGGGCGGCATTTGTGGGCATTTTAAAAAATAAAGCCCTTTCCGAAAGCCATAAATTTTCTTTTAAAGTGGAAAAACCAAGGTGAAACAAAAATATTCATAATTTCGAGTTTTAATTAAAGGATTAACGCAACATTTGTTTGACTACATACTGGCTGTTAAAAATAACGCAAAACCATTCAAAAATTAAAACTCGCTTTAAAAGGGTATCGATTTGTTTGAACATTTTAAGCGGTATGCGTCACAAATGGCGCTTTTATACGAATACACACACACACACACACACACACACACACAATGTGTAATAGGGTTAAAANCCGCCCACCCGCCCGCACGCGCACACGCACACGTACACGCACACGCACACGCGCACGCACGCACGCACGCACGCACGCACACACACACACACACAAAAACAACACATCATCGCTGGGCCGAATAATGTGTACTATTAATATCGCCAAGACAGTTTTTGTGTGGAATTTCGACACGGCAGAATGATGTGCTGACAAGTACCACCTACATGACATGGTAGTTCAAATATTGTATAATTTATATTACCGTTTCAGTTTTAGAAAAATTATTTTAAGGTAGTTTAACTTGCTAAAAATAAATTTATTTTGTTTTTATTGCATTAAAGTAGAAAACATAAAATGTATTTTTTTTTAACATAAGGCTATTTTTTTTAAAAATGCTACGTCTATCAAATTAAAGTAACGTTTAAATAATTTGAATTGGTCTACTTTATGTAAAATTATTAAGATTTAGCGCAAGAACATGAAAATATTCAAATTTCTCCGTTAATAAACATCGCAATAACATAGATAACTTCGAAAAAGACATACTTAAAAATTTCAAGCTTTTTAGAAAAATTGACATCTGAAGAAGTAACTAGTAAAACGAGAACAGATGCTATAACTTTACTCATATCGATGCAATATTTTTCTTTTCTATAGAATCTCAATTTATGGAAAAACTTTTTAAAATATAATAATTCAAACCCATTTCATTGGAGAAAGCTATGCGCTAATACAGAACGCTGTTATAGACTATATAGAGTTGGAGTTATCCCCTGTACGCCGAGTTAAGAGGAGAAAAAGTATGAGTGGAGAAATTTCAGGAGACGGGGTTCTATCTTTAGAGCAAGTCGTACAACAAGAAATGTTTTTATTCATAGATATAATTATAAAAGAAAATAATAGAACCCGCTAGTCAGTTGCATGTCCTTTCAAAAAAAATATTTGTGTAACCTACTGATTGAAAAATGTTATCAAATTAATTTCTGTATTGTCATTGGTAAAGAACATTTAAATATTGAACGAAAAGGTTCCAGGTTTTTATGGCTGTACACAGGGCCTTGCTTTAGCAATAGCGGGGCCTTATGCAGCTTAGTTTGCGAAAAGGAATGCGCTTAGTTCAATTTGGGTAAGGATAAGGTATTAATAAGGATAATAAGTGAAAATTAAGATAGGTGGGATCTATGAAAGCGCGAACCCAATGCGACCGATTAGTTGGCAGTCGCTTAAGACCAGCCCTGGCTTTACTTACACTACAAGAAGAGGCATTATGTTTGAAAAACGGGGGGGGGGATGCCCCTTTGATCTATTAAAATATATTTAACAGTATAGATTGGATAATTGTTTAGCCAACTGTATACTTTTGCTACGAATGTTTTCAACAATAATTGCTATAAGTGTTTCTAGTTGTGAAAGGAGTTTCTCCAAACTGAAGTTTATAAAAAAATTTTAAAAATGTTCGTTCTACAATTAGTGATTTAAGAATAAATCACTACAAAATTTTGCAATATTTTCCATAGAACAAGATATAAAAAATAATTTAAATTTTGATAACATATTACACGATTTCTCTACTATGAATGTTTGATAAGTAAATTTATAAATATTTTTATATACTAATGTATAAAATTTCATTGTTTATTAAATATATATATATTTATAAATAAAAGCATATTTATTTTTAATGTTTTTTGGCTGTAAATTTGGAATATGTTTTGTATCATTTGGGGTGTGGGGGAACTGCAACTTCAAATACTTTCTTGTGGCCTTTAAAAAAAATAGTATTTTTTAAAACGTGTAAATATGTATATCATCTTATACGGTACGGTCTCTTATATAAATGCTTACTTAAATATGCCATGGAATGGTTAACATGTTCCCCACCTTTTACTTTTACAATGTAATTGTTTTAATTAAAATTATTTATTAATGTTTATTTATTTATAAAAACAATCATACGATTGATTAAGTGGCGGTCCTTATTGACGTCACACAATTTTTGGCTGATTTTTCNTTTTTTTTTTGTGATTTAAATATTTTTAGTGTAAGGCTGCACTCTAATATCGTAACACGTGTGAAACCATGTAGGCTAAAACTTCATTAAATGAAATGTCGGTAATCATACATTGAAGTGAAACTTTTATTTAAAGTTGCGCGTTTTGAATGACATCACACTTTTCCCCCTCCCCCTTGTGTGACGTCATTTATAGACGTCTCCTAAAAGGGCGGCAAATTGGAGACCGCCCCGGGCGGCCAAAGCTCTAGTTACGCCACTGCTTTTCACACAGTTTTTTTACATTGCACTTCGGACCAACGAACCTTAGATTATTGGACATAAACCAATAATCGTATGTACCTATATAAGGAGAGTACGTAATAAATAACATAATCTTAATAAATCCATACATTTACGTGTTCATAGCGGAGTCTGAATATATAAGATACTATTGACCTTTCCGTAGTAGAATTATATTTTTTTTTACAAACGTAATATGAATAATGAATATACAGCTTAACTTCTACTTTACATTGTTAAAACCTGTACTTGCTTATGCATTTCAGAGGCGTCACTATGGTTGGTGTCATCCGGGGCGTTAGCTCATGGTGTCACCCGGGGCGGTAGCTCCTGGTGTCACCCCGTCATGATTTAACCCATAGAACTCCTCCGAGTTTTCCAGTGCCAAATAACGGGAATATATAGAATTTTACTGTCTGGTGTCACCACCTTGATGGTGTCAACCGGGGCAGCCAGCCCCCACCGCACCCCCCTAGCGACGCCACTGATGCATCTTTTATATTGGAAACATCCACCAAAGAAAACATAGAAAAGCTAAGAAACATTTTTTAAAGAGCTGCAAGGCTCATTACTGATTATTGAAAACTGACAAGAGTAACATAATTAGTTTTAAAAAATAAAGAAATAAACACTAAAACCTAATGTCATCACAGTACCAAAGATAAGTAAACCTAATGTCATCATATTACCAAAGATAAGTAAACCTAATGTCATCACAGTACCAAAGATAAGTAAACCTAATGTCATCATAGTAACAAAGATAAGTAAACCTAATGTCATCATAGTGACAAAGATAAGTAAACCTAATGTCATCACAGTACCAAAGATAAGTAAACCTAATGTCATCATAGTACCAAAGATAAGTAAACCTAATGTCATCATAGTACCAAAGATAAGTAAACCTAATGGCATCATAGTACCAAAGATAAGTAAACCTAATGGCATCATAGTGACAAAGATAAGTAAACCTAATGTCATTATAGTACTAAAGATAAGTAAATCTAATGGCATCGTAGTACCAAAGATAAGTAAACCTAATGTTATCATAGTGACAAAGATAAGTAAACCTAATGTTATCATAGTGACAAAGATAAGTAAACCTAATGTTATTATAGTACTAAAGATGAATATCCTACTGTATATTGAACATATATTTATTAACGTTCATAATATTTTTTTTTAAAGAAATGTACGTCGAATTAAACATTTTGTTCATATATTTCATCAATACCAATGGAGATTTAACTATTCATTAATAATCAAATTTTTATATATATATATATGCACTAGTGACGATACCTGGTTTTTCAAAGCCTGTTCACTCCCAAGTCGGGAAATCAGCATGTGTTTATTAAATTAAAATGATTAAAAAACTGGCAAGCATGATAGGCGTGCACGCAGTGAAATACATAGGTTCATATATTTAACTGAACTGACAGCATCATTGATCCAACTCACAACTCTGGCCTAACGTAGATTGTTTTGTCACTTTGATTTATATTAACTTTACAATCACCTTGTTGGTAGATCATTATTTACTTTGTAGCAATACGAAAACAGTTTGTAATTTAAAAAGGACAAAAATCCGACCCGTGGAGTAGCATACGCATCAGAATTGCTCAAATGTAGTGCAAAGAGAGGTAGATAGGAACGCGCACAAATTTCCCACAGTGTGCATAGGAAAGAAGTAGATAAATCCGGACCCAAACAGTTGCTGCCCATTGCTAGAGCTACTTTATGTCTGTGTTTTTCCCTGGGTATGTTTCCTTTTTTTTCCTGTTTCAGAGATTTGTCCAAGTTTTTTTTTCTCTCCATCGGGATTTAATAAATCAACATCTACTCACAAAAATTCCGTGTCAAATATTCCAAGTCTATAATACCGATACCCTGAAGTATGAAATCAACGAAATTCCCAAGTAGAGCTAATGAATGGAATTTCTATCACTTTGGTGGTAGAATTATACGTTTATATCGTAAACATTCACGTCTGATTCACGTTGATGAAATTAGGTAAGTGTCTAATTGATCCGTGAGAAGACAAAATACAACTCTTAATCGAAACCCGCATAAGATGTCCAGAAAGCCGTCTAGTGTTTATATTTATTTATAAAGGACGCTTCTATAGCGCAGTTTCTTAAAGCTCACTGCGCTTTACAAAAACACTACCAAAAATTAATAGTTGCATTCAATAATCATACATCTTACACAGTAAAAATACATGGAAGAATTTCAACATATTTTATGTTACAAAATAAAACGAAGAGGTAAAGTTCTTTTTCAATAAATATAGAAATAATAAACAATTAAGCAAGGAAACGAATAAGGAAATGAACAAGTAATAAAACAAATTATGTAACAACAAATAAGTAAACAAATAAAGAAATAAATAATTAAAACAAGTAAACCAATAAACAGAAAAACAAACACATAAAATGAATAGATAAACAAATAAACACACAAACAAACAAACATACAAACAAACAACTAAAAAAAATTAAAACGTTTTAGCTATTATTTGTATGAACCCTATGTCTATGTGAAACGAGTGTTATAGAAGTTTGATATTCACAAATTAAAAATAAGGTATTCCATATGCCAAGCCCAAGCTTTTAAGCATTAGCTCATGACGCTCCTTTTGGGTTCTTCGGATGCGTAGAGAGAGTTCATTCGATATGCTAGATCTTCCGCGTTGTCGTTATTTGCGATACAATAGGTGTGTAAATAAAACAACGTTAAGAACACTATTTTTAAAATTTGGTTACTTTTATTCTCTGAACTTACTGCCGTGTACCTAGACTCACTTGATGGATACTCACGTCAGTGATAGATGTATTGATTGTCTACTCTAAAATTAAAATGTTCTGCAGTGTTCTGTAGTATCTTATCTTATCTGTTACAGACGCTCCTTCTGTACAGAAGATTATTGCGTCCTACGTATTTCTACGGTTTTTGTTTAGTCCTGTATTCTTACTAGAGTTTTATATGATGATAAAGTGTTGGCTTTCCTGGTTTCTTCAACTTCAGGCAACCCATTCCACGTCCGAATACCGGACGGAAAGAAAGAAAACTTGTATGTGTTTGTTCTTGCATATGGAATAAGAAAGGTGTTTTTATCTTTATGTCTATTTGAGGGTTGTATTAAGTTATCTTTGTGTTGTATTTCTAAATTAGAATTAATTGCCTTATGTCATGTATAATTACTAATTTACTTTTGGTTCTTCTATCCTCTAGTGTTTCAAGGTTAAATGATTTAACTTAAGGTGACCAGACGTCCCGATTAGGCGGGACAGTCCCGATTTCAGACCTCATGTCTCGACGACCCTCGCTTGTCCCGGCGGGACGCCCGTTTGTCCCGCTTTTTCTGTGAACGAGACTTTTTAAAAAATTATCATTATTTTCTTTACAAATCATATTTTTTACGCAAAAATGAATCACGTAAAAAAATTAAACGTTAATCCATAATGGAATTACGATACAACTTTTAAACGCCTCACAGATTGAAGAGTTATTTTGTAACCAAAAATAACACCCATTGCGATTGAAGAGCACTGATCAAGTCAAGTCAATACTTAACTTGATAAAATACAATTAGTGCAATTAGTTTTATTGGTTCTCTGTCGCTCACAACGGGCGGGGAGATATAGTGAAGCTTCTGAATACGGATCGCCACAAAAACGCCCTGAAATCGTCGGCATCTTCAGGAGGTACAAATACGAACTATTATTCAAGATCTGAGTTAGGTGAAAAGGAAGCTCAGTTGGGTGCTGCAGAGGGTACCTTGGCGTACCACACGATTTTTCATAATTACAGCTTCAGATCGATGGACTGTGCGTCTAAACTGATGCAAAAGTTTTTTAATCCAAAATTCACTTGCGCACGAACAAAGTGTGAAGCTATTGTCACGAATGTGTTGTGTCCATATATAATGAACCAAATTAAGGCAGAATTAAATGTGAATTTTGTGACAGTGTCTACAGACGCATCCAACAATAAGGATGTGAAGCTATTTCTTGTAATGATAAGATATTTTTTGCCACTGTCAGGTGTTAAAATTAAAATCAGGGACATGCAATCGCTTCCTGGAGAAACAGCAGAGACCATTTGTCATTTCCTTGTAAATGCATTACAGAGACATGGTCTAACAGAAAAATTTGTTGGGTTCTGCGCAGACAGCGCAAACACGAACTTTGGGGGACTACAAAGGAGAGGAAGGAATAACGTGTTTGCAATATTGCAAGATGATCTCGGGAAGAAACTGTTAGGTATTGGTTGTGCTGCTCATATCGTCCACAACGCGATTCAAACTGCAGGGGATTGCTTGCCAATTGATGTGGAAGCAGTTATTTTGAAAATCTATTATTACTTCTACATCTACACTGTTCGTGTAGAGTCATTCAAAGAATTGTGCGAATTTGCCTGTGTAGAATACCGGCGCATTTTAGGATATGGGAAAACTAGATGGTTATCACTGATGCCTGCAGTGGAGAGAGTCTTAATTTTTTTTCCTGCACTGAAGTCTTATTTCTTGTCAGAATAGAAGTGCCCCACTCTCATCCACAACTTCTTTGAACATAAAAGTGCTGAATTGTGGCTCTATTTCGTACACAATATCACTGCAGTGTTTCATGCGACAATTCTGCGCATAGAGGCACAGCATTGGAAGCCTCTTCTGCACTGGATGATTTAATACACAAATGCACTGAGAGAAGCTGTAAAAACGTTTTGCCTAATGAGGTACGTATCCGGATTACTCAGTTAGAAGAGGAAGGAATGGTGAGCGAAACCGACATTACAAGAACCGTTGTAAATTTTTACGACAACTGTGCTGAATATCTTAAACAGAGGGTTGAGCAATTCGAATATCTGAAACAGGGGGTTGAGAATTTCGAATATCTGAAACAGAGGGTTGAGCAATTCGAGTATCTGGAACAGAGGGTTGAGCAATTCGAATGTTTGAATGCATTTAGTTGGGCTGCGTTAAAAGAGACAATTGCATGGGGAAAAGTACAGGAAAGTCTGCATCTTTTTGGACAAAAGATTCGGAATGTTGACATCGATGATAACAACTTATTTGACGAAGTAAGCTAAGTTAGCCGATTTGCTTCACCAGAAAAAATTGCAGATTTGAATTGTAAGTCGACTAGTGTTGACTGTCGATGGGTTGAAATCTTCCGTCATTTCAAGAATAAAGATCTACCATGTGCGCAAATTCAGAAAATTGTAGAGTTTGTTTTGTGTCTCCCGGGAACAAACGCTGTCACTGAAAGAGCTTTCTCCGCTATGAATATCATATGGACAACTGAAAAAAACATAATTAAAACTGGAAACACTAGAAGCAATGTTAATGGTGAAGTGCAATTTTGATTTTCACGAGAGTTCCTCTAATTCTTGTGATAAAGAGTATGAAACGCGTCTACAAGAACCAACACTTCTCAGAAGCATCCATTCGTCAATGAAATATGTGTGTGGAGCATCTACAGAGAATAAAACTTGGTCTGCACCAGATCGGGGGGGGGGGGTCCATCGTCTGCGTGTAATTAAAACATTAGGCCTCCTGCGCTGGATGAGCACATTCAAGCAATAAGGTAAATACTGTTACCGTATGAGGTTACAAACTGTTAATTTTCTAACCGGTATTTGCTCTTGAGGAATGAGTGCCTTACAGTCATTTTTCACAAAACGTTTAACGTTTCCGTAGAGGGTGGGGACCCCCCCCCCCAAAA
>MUZC01001499.1:542508-558956 GCA_002072015.1 Radix auricularia
CCCCCCCCCCCCCCCCCAAAAAAAAAAAAAATTTATAAAATGTTAGTTCAATTCTAAATTTGGACAGACTTGCCATAAAAAAAAATTAATTCACATGTTCCAACTTTCTTATATTGTAGTAATTCCTACTAAATAGAAAAGAAAAAAAATTTAACAAAGTGACTAGTTGATAAATATATAAAAAGATTGACTTTAAATGACTGAACATCCTGAGTGCTGTAGTCTCCTCAAGTCGACATTATTCATTTATTCACTGGGACTTTCCAACAAGATTTATTGAAACATTAGTACACGAATCTATTCTCATTTAAAAGTCCAAAAAGAATTTCCTGTTTTATTTTTAGTCAAATTGAACTGAAATCATCATTTTATCATGAGTTTAATGTTTACAGGAAAACATTCATTATTTTAACCACTTAAACTACCAAAAATGTCAATCGTTATTATTCACAGGAATAATTTTTAACTCTGTGTGTTAAAACTAACCCTCTCCCCAAGATTGTGTGAATCTATATATCATACAGTTAAATTTTTTAATAAACTTTGCATAGTTCAATGAGCTCAAGACTGTGAAAATTATCTACAAAATCAACTATGAACACATTATGGAGCAACATTGTTTAATAAAAACCAATCAGCTTTTATCACGGAAGAGAAGTTATATTAAATATACAAAATAAAAAAGTGCATTGTTCTGCATGGAATTGTATGGCACTATAAAAACAGCAGTTTACAGGAGACTTTTTATCTTTAAACATTTTGAACCAAATAACATAACACCTTGACAAAATATAAACATTTTTATTACGCCACAGTGAGAGACTATCACCATGGTAATTACAAGATGTGCTTATTTATAGTGTGCAATTGTCTCAAATGGAAATATACTTTTAGGTTGAAAACAAAAACATATATAATAAAAGCATCTTTGTTAAAACCCTCTGATACTGGTACACCTCATTAAACAGAACTTCTTAAAATAAATGAATACTTTTTATTTAAGAAGGTTTCTAATGTTACAATGTGGTTGTTGTTTTTAATTATGCTAAACTGTGGCTGGCAAGTCAAAAATTTGAATTACATAAAAATTTCAAATGTTGAATGAAAAGAAAAAAAACAACTAAAAACCATTGGATAAGTGTTTCCAAAAAAAGTCACTCTGCATGTGATTTCTCTAAAGTTGAATAAACGGAATGTGAATATATATGTGTTCAGTAACTAAAATTGGTACCAGCTCAAACACACAAAGTTTGAAAATAAACGTTTTTTTTAAATGATGCTGTTTTCCAAAAAAAAAAAAGGAATATTATACACTCTAGCCTTAACATGTGGACAATGTAATGATATGAGCATCTACACAAAAATTACTTTTTTTTACAGATCGTATGTTATGAAGATTGTAGGAGAATAATGCTTTGTTTGTCTTTTTGTCCACTTATCTCTTTGGATGATTTTTTTCCCCCTTGATTAATTGACAAGCATAATTCTTTCTTAATTTTTGAATACTCCATATTTTATACAAGAAATGACCCACAGCGTAGCATGTGCTGCTGACTTGCTCACTGATAGAGCAAAGAACCGGGAGGGGGAAGAAAGGACACAAACAGCAGCACAAAGAAAAAGAAATTTCAATTACCAGTTTTTGTTACTTCAATTGAAATTTTCAGTTTAATGACGTCACACATCTTAATTTTAGTTTAATCAAAATTATCGATTAATTATTCTGTAATTTTTCAAAAGTTAACGATTAAATTTAAATTAATCGATAACAGCCTTAATATATATATATATATATATATATATATATATATATATCTGCTGGGGAAATTAACGATTAATTAAATGGATTAATTGTTAAAAATTTTAATCAATTAAAACTAGTTAGATCCGTTAAAATTTTATTAAAATATAAGAAAATATTTCTAATATTTTTTTCCAATTTATTGATCACTTTATATTTTTTGTTACTTACATACTTTTCCATCATATTATTATTATTTATTTAGGCGTGCATGCGTAAACAAAAAGGTTTGTCTGCCTTATATTTTGCAAGGCAGAATGAATATTACTGAGTTTCATTACAAGACTTTGGGAGCCATTTAATTACCGCAAATTTTAACCAATTTCGCGAAATAATGAATTGCGACTTAACAGGATCTATATTTGCATTACATAAAATATAATTAATCAAAATGAATTGTTTGGATTTTCCTGATTAATGTAAAAAAAAATTTTAATCAGTATATATATATATATATATATATATTTATATACAGACAGAGTGGGCCAATAAAAGTGAGCACGTCTCGTCACATGAGCTATTTCAAAATATAATTTTAATTAATTATTATTTTTTATGGAATTGATTTTTGCAAAACATTTAGCTAATCAGAAATCAAGTTCAATTAGTCATCCTTGCTTTTTCTAAGCATCAGAGCACTCATTTATGCTTCCTTCTGTCAATGAAATGTTAACCCAGATTTTGCCATTCCTGGATTATTGCGAACTAGAGCTGCTCAACTGTGGTAAATTTCTTTTCCTTGCAAAGCACCTTATATGTCATAATCTACTGGGTTTAAATCTAAGCTGTTTGGTGGCCACATGTCTGGCTTGAGGAAGTTGATATTCTCACAGTGAAGCAAGTTGATTGTAGTTCTGGCTGTGTGAGATTGAGCTCTGTCCTGCTGCAATATCCAGTTATGAAGACCACATTTTGCTTGAATGACAGGCTGCAATCCTTGCTTAATCTGGCGCTTAGTTCAACAAACACAACGAACATTTTCCCCAGACAATTGGCATATTAAAAACAAATTGGTGACCCGAAATAGTTGAAATAAATATGTCATATAGCTAAATATGTAAGTAAGTAAAGCAGTAAACTATTTAAGCTAGTTTGGGTTTAATTAAACTAAATTTGATGTGATTAATTTTATGGGCCCACCCTGTATATATAATGGCTCTAACTTGGGAAAATCTGGAATCTGTTCACTTTTACAAATCTAGTTTAAAAAATTTAAATCTGGTAGAGTCCTACTTTTTAATAGCATTTCTATTTTGACAGTCCAATAAAAGAACCAATGTTTTATTTACAGAATTCTATATTTCAATTATACATCTTTGAAGGTGTGAAGTATAAGGCAGACATTACAAAACAAGTATGACATAATTAATATGTCATTAATTTCTATTAAGACTTATTGATTGGCTTGCAACAGCTGGAGATACAGTTAACTCTGCAACTAAATTAAATTGGACCTGGTCATTGAATGCAGGGGACAAGAAATTAAGGATGATTTATTCTTTAATATCCATTATCTAATATAAAGCTTGAAAACCATTTAATTTATAACTTATTATAAAAATGCACAAATAAATGAATGCCATCAGTCATCCCTGTTAGATCTAAAATTATTTTACTGACATCTTTATTGCATATTCTCACATGAGATATTTTAGGACATTGAATTCATATTTTTTCTCAGTTATTAATGATATTTATTAATATTTATAAAGACTTAATTGACTAGAAATCAGATTCAATTTAAAAATGCATATGAAATGTAATAATAATAATAAACTGATAATTTATATACTGCTGTATCCCAGTATTTAATTCACTTGCCTAGGTAAAGCATTTTTCTTTTAACAGAGGTCAAACCATCATTGCCAAGCATGTCAAGAAAGTGTTTAATAAAATATGTATTTGATTGTCTAATCTCACACATCAGGTCTTTGTAAAAAGTCATCCAGTCTCTATTTTAATTATCAGGGCTTGCACAGTGTTTCAATTTCAATGTCTCTATGGCTCAGATTTTTTTAAATGTACTTTTTAAAGAAATGGGTTGTTTGTTGTTGTTGTTGTTGTTTATTTGGTACTGGTTCAGCTTATGGAAAACCCTAGTTCTCCAAAGCTGGTTTAATGGTAGTAAGTCCGTGCATATCCATGTAATTTTTTGGACTAGAGGTGGTGAAGGTAAGCCTATATTACTTCACTCAAAAATCAGTTGATTCAATGTCAGAAGATGAATTGTCGGACACAAAATAGCGGTTATGCCAACGAGTGGCCACTCTTATGGGTACATGATAGAGAGGTATTTCAGATCCTGTCAGACTAGTTCCAGTGGGAAATGAGTCAAAAGCTTCATTGGTAAATGCCGCTCGTTCTATCTCTTCTCTGTAGATACGAATGCGTTTTTTCTCCTTAAGAGACTGATTCTTTCTGAAAAGTTTAAATTTAACATTATTTATAAGCATTTAAGAAGATCATGAAGGATGCCATTTTTCCTGTTTTGAGAATTATCAAACTTAAAGGAAGTAAATAAATGTTTGAAGAACCCTAATTTTGTTTTTAAATCAGTAAAGGAAAAGAAACTTAAATCAGAAACCAAAGTGAAATTACCTGTGTATGCATACTGCAATAACAATAAGTAGTACTAAAAGTGCCAAAGCGGTTAAGGACATGCTGGCAATCAGTAAAGTCTGTGTCTGATCATCATCTATTGCTGCAAGAGAAATTAAATTGAGGAAGTTTAATGGATAATAGTGAAATTTCTTTGTGAAATACAGTATTTTTTAATGAGTGTTTTAACTATTTGTTTAAATCAATGTTTTAACTATTTTTTTTAATCATTTTTTTAAAATGTCAATAAAAAAGTGTTGAAGAAATAAACCCTAATAATAAATGGTATAGAAGTTAAGTAAAATTATTTTACATATATATTAAATTATATTAAATTATTTTAATTCAGGGACTCAGAAATATATATTACCAAATAAATTGTTCAGGACATTTTAACACTATTTTAAATGAAAAATGTTTCTATGTCCTGAACAATTTATTTTGTAATATACATTTTGAGTACCTGAATTAAAATATTTTAATACCTAACTTCAAAACTGTTAAATATTAGGGTTCATATCTCCTAGATACATTGTACAGAAACAGAAAGCAAAAATATGTAAAAACAAAATATTAGTTTGCCATATGGTTTGGTCAAAAATAAACTTTTTCAATAGTTTATATTCTTAATAATATTATATTTTAAATAAATGTTTAACTAATATTGTTGCAGTTCAATTAGAGCAGATAAATACATATGGAAAAGGTAATTATTTTTTTAATTGGAATTTTATAGAAGCTCTGGTTATTTGTTTTTATTGTGGCTGTCATTCTGATTAACTCTTAAAGCCCCATAAGGTTTTCAATAATCTTCCACCTCATTCCCGTAAGGATTTCACAATTTAAAGCAAAGTTCTAAATTTTAAAATAAAAGATGTTCAAATGCAACACAGATGTATTCTTAATAAAAAGTAGGTTTGGATTAAAAGGGGGCATAGATTTCATACAACACTTACGATTTCCTTTGCATAATTCAACTTTGCAGTAACAGTCTGGAAACACTTCCTTGTTGTTGCATGACTTTGTTTCATTACAGAAATGTTCGCAAACATCTGGTGAATAAAATGAATCATATCAAACTGTCCATTGTATCCCAGACAATAAAAACTCACTCTTTATTTTTTATTTTTTATTTATTCTTATGCCAAATTTTATATTTCTCAGTCTCTGCCATCATTTTTATTTTAATTGATATGTCTGAGAATGTATTAAACTAACAGGCATATTAAATTTTACTTTTTCACCAAAAAAAATTATGTAAAAATGTTTCAGCTAGGAGTAATTTATTAAAAGCAAACAACATCAAACAATGAAGAAGTGGATTTTTTAAAAAATCTTGGGTTTATCCAGATGGACTTAGTTTGTCATATTCTTCCCTAGACCTGTATGCCAGCATATTTACAATAACATCAAATAATTATATTCTTATAATTTATACTTTTATACTTCCAAGCATACAAAGCTTGCAATCAGCAAGTAGTGGGATAGATGGATGGTGATGACATGAAAGCCACATGCAGATAAGGTTATTTAAAGGTGAAATAGGGCCAGTATAAAAAACCCATTTTTGAGAACAATAAATATATGACGAAATATATATTTAATGATGATAATGTAAATGCCATTAAATCAATATTTTTATTTGAAAATGCTTTTGTCAATAAAATGACACTGCAAGACATTTATTTATAGAGTGCTAACAGTGTTTATAAAACTTACCCATAAAGTAACAAATAGATTGCTATCAATGCTAATGACACTCACCTATGCATTTCCCAGCTGCTGTAACACCAAGTTTACACTCACAAGTGTAACCATTGTCTTGGTCTCTACAAATCTCATTGTTGTTGCAGGTGGAAATTTTTAGGTCACATTCATTGACTCTCCCTGGTATACAGAGCAGTTTGCTGTGCGCCCTTTCCTTCTCAGTTGTAAGGTTGATTCCACAGGGCAGGCAAGTTGTTTCTTCTGCATTGGGTTGGAAGGTTCCAATGGGGCAGGGGTGGCAGGCTCCATCAACAACATTTTTAAAATATCCTTTAAGACATTTTGCTGTGCAATAATGAAAGCAGTTCCAATTAATTTTTATGTTTCCTCTACTGACATTAGTTTTTTTTTTTTAATTACTACTCAAGGATTTCCAAGTAGACACTGAGACAAAAACATACAAAGATCAAGTGATGAGTTTGAGAATAAATTTTAAGTGATATGGAAAAGTGGGACAAGAATATTAGTAAGAGATTCCTATTACATTATGGTCTTTGTGTTTATGCTACAGTGAGGTGGTGAAAATAAAGCTAGTAAGGGTTTTCATCTGGCATGGGCAGCCTATCTGGTCTATTATTAGACTTTGCACATTAGTCATGTTTCTGCTGGTTTGACATATGACGCATTCTATATTGAATGATTATATCATGATGGTATATAGGGGATGTGATTTAGTGTAGTGACGGCTTAATAATCTAGGAAAAAGCTGCTACATAGAAGTTGAAGTAATTAACTAGGAGTTATAGATTAAACTTAGTGGTTTAAAATTAAAATTGATTGGTGTGTGAACTGTCTTGGGTGGTCTTTCTAATAACAAAACCAACACATCCCCCTTCATGTTTTCACTGGGTGAAGAAAACTCAAGCCCTAGGATTTCAATATGATGAATGAGCTGGTTAAAAATCAGCATGTTCCCCATCCCATCCACTCTATACTCATATGTGATAAACCTTTGCCACTCAGAGCATAGCAGGAGAAGCCAAAACATTCAGAAATCATGGTTAACTTTGTTTTAAAGTGAGTGGAAGGGTGTTTGTTTCCCTTTTTTCTGTTTTCTCTTTTCCTTAAAGAAATTTTTTTATTGAGAGAAAGAGAGAGAGAGAATGGATTGTGATTAGATGGCAACAGATAACAATAATGAGGAATCACTCACCAACGTTGCACTGGCTCTCACTAATTGATCCCTCACCCTGAGTGCTCCATCCAGCAAGGCAAGGTGTACAGTGGAGTCCTGTGTTGTCACTACGAAATGTTCCTATCAGACAGGCTCGGCATTGTCCATCTTCACCCACCTCACTACCAGCAGCGCACAATGCTTTTTTAAAAAATTTATGAAGAAAAACTAGAAGGGCATTTTTTAACTTTTGAAGAATAAAAATCTGAATCACATTACTAAAAATGGGTTAAAAATTTTTTTAAAAATAAATTTATTTTAACTCAACCACAGAAAAACATAAGCATCAAATTAAGCCTTAATTGGAATACAAACACAAATAAAAAATCAAAACTTTCTATAGTGATAGTAAAAAATAAAAATATAATGACTTTGGAATGGATATTTTATATTGGTAACACAGCTTGAATAGTCACCTTGGCAATCGTTCACTGATTTAGCTCCCATTGATTGTGTGGTTAAACCCGAAGGGCAGGGTCTACACTCCCACTCTCCTTGTTTGTCCTGATATTGAGCCAGTGGGCATTGTTCACACTCTGATGTTTCAACATTGAAGTAGCTGCCCATATCACAAACACCTGAAAGATACAAAAAAAAAACAGTGTCTTCTTGGCAGTGATTATTGAGTTAAATTATACATCATATAAACCACATTTATTTATTTAATTTGAATTGCTTTATACTTAAGTTGAAACTTTATATATACATAGTTTTATATATATATATATATATATATAATATATATACACATTTTTAAAAATAATAATTTTTTTTTTTAATAAAATGTATTAAGATTTAAAACATAGTGCATAGAAATTAACTAGTGATATACCCAGTGGCTAGCTGAGCATGGCATTATACACTGATAGCTACTATGTTGGTGAAATATAACAAAAGTTTTTTTTTCAATCTTTCGTTAATGTTGCATTGATTATATAGCTTGTCTTAAACTCTCACACTAACACAGTTGATAATACAATAATATAAATGTAATGGCTACTTACTAAAACACTGTGAACTGCTGACAGCCCCTTCATTTTGTGTTGTTTTACCATCCGGACACCTCTGACATTCTGTCTGTAATGGCTTCTCATTGTACCAGTCTCTAGCACAGGGCTTGCAGAGTTGATCTTGGGTGACATAATGACCAGCCAAACAGTCAACTAAACAACAACAAATATTTCATTAACATCTAATTTGACAAAGCACGGTAATGCATGCCTTGTCTCTATTCCTAAAGCGTGGTAAAGTGCGCCTTGATCATGCTCTCTTAAGTCATGAAATCATATAAAGTAGAAACTCTTCATTTAGTGTGAGAATCTTCAGTTGACTTCTGGAAATGGTGGCGGTGCTAGTGTTTTAACTCACTTTGTAATTTTTTTTTTTTTGAAGATGTGATTTTGCAATACTTTTTTGTAAAAATAATAGTTCTAAACTACATGTAAAAGTAGTATTAAATTTATGACAGTGTTTTGGATACGTAAAATAACCATTCATATCCTAAACTAAAAGATTAAGTCAGTATGACAAAAGTAAATACATTTTCAGCAATTTTTTAAATTTCATAACCAGTTGATCACAATAAACAGGAAATCCTTATGAGACTGAGGAGGAAGTTTACCAAAAACCTTATGAGGCTTTAAGCGTTAAAGTATTTCAATACAAAATATATTACCGGTGTTCTTGAGATTTTGTGTAATATCAAAATAAAGTACAGTTCTTTAGTTTTTGTGTCTCTTAATTGTCCGTACTCAAAATTACTTCAGCAATGATATGAAAGAAGCACTTACCACAAGTTTGGTCTTGAAGTGTTTGCCCAATCTGGCAAAGTGGCAATAGGTGAAGATCTACTGAAGTCAATTTAAACTGAGATTGGACATTGTTTTTTATACTTTGAACTATTTCATCCTGTATGGTGTTTAAAGATATCCCAGGTTGATATTGGCTGAAACAGATTGAAGAGATAAATATATGTTTAAATTTTTAAAATATTAATCCAAATGCTCCCTATATCTAAATTAAATGATGTACTGCAAATGCAATTTAATAAAACAAAAATTTAAGAATTACAGATATTGCAGTTATTGATATTTTATATTCAACAAATACCCATGATATGATCTACATGGAAAATAGATGTATCAAACTATTTGGTACGTTGGCTGCATATGGAATAAACCAAATTCACAATTATACCTAACTGTAGAATCTTTTTTCCGTTGTTTTCATTATAACTTTTAATACTTACTTCCTTTTTTTTTTTTTTTATAAATAACGATTTTATCATAAGGTATATCTTAAGAATTTAAACATAATTTTATTACGTAGGCAAGTATGTACTTTATGATAATTGTACTAAAGAAGGCATTAGCCGAAGCGTTTACTTTTGTATTAGTTTAATAATAAAGCTCAAATTTATTGTTTTTATTAAACAATTTTTGTGTTTATTATGATTATATAAATAACTTACTTGACATCTGGCAACAAGTTGATCTCTAGAGTCACATTATACTGAGCTTTGATCTCATCCAGAGATCTCCTTTTCCTTATCATGACGTCATTGCTGCACAGGATGAGTACATTTTTTGTCTTGTTACATACTGAACTGCAAGCTTCCACCTTATTCAAGACACTCAATAGCTTTACTTGTAGATTAGTTTTGAAACTTTCTGAACATGATGGGCCTTCAAAAGTTACACTGCCAAGTATTGAATAGTTTGGCTTGCTGTAACCTAAAATGCATCATAATGTGATTTGGGTTAGGCAGTAAATTTTGATATTGAAAAAAAAAAAACTAAAAGAAAAATCATTATAATTTCTATAATTATGTTAACTAAGGGGAAATTATTTTCAGTGTCTATAGGTCTTCTTTGGAGGCTGGGTAGCGAAGTCAATCGTGCGCTCGCCTCACAAACTGAGGGGCCTGGGATTGAGTCCACGTAAAAGCCACTATAAAAATGTTGAGAAATGACTAAGGCTGAGAAAGAGACAGTCCTCCAGGAAACATGAGAACCCCCTACGACCTCGAAAAAAAAAAAGAGGTTATGGGACTAAAAAACGAAAAAAAACATAGGTCTTCTATTATTTTATTACATTTTATTAAATAAGCATTCCAGAACTTACTCGCACACACAGGAAAAGCTGTGGGTGGATCCCAGATACCTTCTTGTCCACAGCGATAAAACTTTGGGACTGGGGTCACAAATTGAAATTTGTTCATGCATGAAGGCACACAATATCTCCCATGATTCCAGTCTCCACAAACTCTGCTTCCACTGACTGGTGGAGGTGGATCTACACAATCAAATCCTGTTTAAAGTAGGTTGTACATTCAAACTCAACTTGTTACAGAAAGAGATACCATTGCATCTTAAGCCTGTTTCATACTTGTTTCTTTAAAAATTATATTATTATCAGTTGCTAGTAGCAGATACTTTTTAAGTCTGTGGTGGAACTAATTCTCTTTATGTGGTTATTTGTCAATACGCATTTAAAAAAAATTACTACACCCCTTCATAAAAGTTAGTATATTATTTAGCTAAAATAAGTCAATTAATTATCTTATCTCACTGAACCTTTGTAACTTTTAAAAAAAACAAAAAAAAACAACAACTTGGAAGTAAATGTTTAAAGAAACCTTTTATTTACTGCTCTAATATATTTTATTTCGATTACTGGCAACATAAATATTTAAATATTTTCACCATTTCTTAATGGAAAGCATAACGTTGATTGAAGTAGGCTGTTTGGAATTTCATAATTTAAAAAAAAGCTAGTTTAAAAATAACTTACTTTTGAAAAAAATGTCAAAACTGCATTGTGCTGAGTTATTGTTACTGTCAAAAGCAAAGTATGAAACCACATAATGACCATATGAAAAGTAATGTCCTGAAACAAAATAAAATGAAATGGTTAATATAGATGCTAATATAGATTCCTAATACTGTGAGATTATAATCATTAAAATACCACAAAAAACTATTAAATAAACATGAGAGGTTCTTAAAATATTTTTTAGTCAAATTAATATTTAACTAACATGAACATTTAAAATTGCAATCCAAATATTTAAGCAGCAAAACTATTTCTTTTATATTGCTTAAAAAGGAAACATTAAAATAAAAAGGCTCTAATGCTGAATCAATACCTGATCGAAAATTCTGTATGACAAGGGTAATACCAAGATTATCTGCAAACACTGGTTCATCCCATGTCACAGGAGCTGAACTCTTGTCACTGGTCACAACTAGTGACTCTGGGCAGCTGACTACTGTGGGTGGCATTTTGTCTGCACCTAAAGTAAATTTGGAGTTTTTAAAAATTACAGATTCTACGCAGCATTCACATGTTAAGGTATTGTGATTTAAATTTTTGCAACTGTTATTATTCATGCTAATATTTGGACCCAGCACTATTGACATGTTTTCAGATAACTCTTTAAATTTGTTTTAAGAATAGCTATTTATTTAATTATTATGATAATCTTAGTTACAATTAAACTATATTTTGATGTAATCTGTATTTTATTTTATCCTGCCTTTTAAGTAAGGTTAAAATGCCCTAAAGAGTGTTTCCTTGAATAGTAATCATAAATCTTTAATGGTAAAATTTACTCTGAAAGTTTTATTCATTAAAAATAAAAAAAATTCACCCGAAGCACAAGCAACTTTTATGAAATAACATGTTCAAATAATTTGTATTTCAAAAAAAAAACTTTTTAAAAAAAACAGATATTACCATTGATAGCAGAGCTGCACATACCAGCTGTACAAATAATCTGTTGACACTGCGATGGAGCCACAATCTCAACATCACCATAAATGTAATTGCTAGCCAACACCCAGTCAAAGACATCCCCACCCTAGAATGAAATAAATACAATCATTAAAAATTAGATCTGTCTATACATATCACTGCCAGTATCAATATTTCAAACAAAATTTTCTATTTAAATACTTTGAGTATTCTAGTAATTTAATTTGGGAAACACAAAAAGAAATCATATCAAAAAGGTCTTCTTTAATTTTTAAAAGATCCTGCATCTGGAATAGAATAATCAAACACACACACATTTATCTAATGTTAAGAGCTACAAGGTGTATGAAGATAATTTTGATGGTATAAAATATTTTACAGTCTTCAGGCACTTATTCATAACTGATAGAATGGATTTCCTAACCAGTATCAGCACTCTCAAATAATTCATGATGTGAAAGTTGGCTGATAAACTTTCAATTATTTTTTACATTCATCTTTTTTTCTGAGTAATTTTATATTGTATATTAGCTTTATCAAGAGAAAATAATTTATTTTAACAATAAATATCAAATGAATGACAGACAACATGCTTGAAGCCCAAAATACCAGTATTAACTTCTTTTACAATTGAATTCTTATTAAAAATATGTGAAGAAACTGCTGAACCTGAGTTTTTTGGCAGGAAGAGGACAAATTTAAGACTTGATCTTGAGTCATGGCAAAACTGTAGATATTTAAACTACTCAAGTGACCTTTGAACCATTCTTCATCACTTGATGCTGTTTGCTGCCCCAGCTTCAACTCAAAACTAGAAACAAAAGAACATCAGGCATGAGATTGAAATGGTGATGAGAATCTGTTTTGAGGAACTGGAACATCAAGATAAAATGTGTAAAATTTCTAAATTGTAATTTTATTCTAACAAATGAAGTCCAATGTTAAAATATAAAAACAGATGCTAATGATAAATAATCAAAGAGGAATAATTTTTTTAAAAATAATTTTATAAAGTAAATAATTTTTGTTTAACAAATGGTAAGTCAAATCAGCTGTGCATCTTCATTGTAAAGCAATACAAAAATGTCATTGCAGTATTATTTTCTGCTCACCTGTCTCCCATCAATATGTTATTGAGATCTCCAGCCTGAGCTGTCACTCCGTCAAAATAAACTGTCCAGTATTTTGTGTTCCAGACACAACACATAAAATGCCACAATCCATCATTGGTTGGTAATTTGACAGTGTTTTTCATAAAGGTGGATGGCATTGCTTCAGATTGTCTCAAAGCAAAGACTATTCTGTGGATTTGATAAATAGCAATTTCACATTTTAAATATCCCATTTACTTTTTTTTTTAAATTAATATAAATATTCAATTATTTGCAAAGGATGTATATGTATGTTCAATAAATTCAAAAGATAACAATCCCTATTTTGAAGATATGATATATATCGTCATCATCACTTGTCGTCCCATAAGGGGCATCAGCCACAAAGAATGGCATCCCGGTCTTGATCCAGTCTCTCCAACTGTCCCCAGCTGTGCCCAATCTTTTTTTGTGAATGCCTCCAGTTCCCTTAGCGAGGTCATTCTGGGTCAACCTCTTTTTCTCTTGCCCTGGGGATTCCAATCGAAAGGTTGTCTTGTGATGCTTGATGTAGGCTTTCTGAGTTTGTGACCAATCCATCTCCATCTGCACTGGCATATTAACTCTTCCATTGGTTCTTGTTGTGTGCATTGCCAGAAGACGTCATTGGTTATATATTAAGATATATAAATATAATGAAATTAAAATAACATGAAAAAGTAAACTCACTCCTCTCCAGATCTCAGAGACAAATATGTGCTCTCAGAATGAACTTTGCTCCACAGACAAATACTCAGCTCACTCATATTGGCCACATTTAACAAAGGAGGTTGGACTGAAGCAGATGAATCACCATAAAAGTATAAATCATAGTTTGATGACTTTTCTGTGGGGAGAAAACATCAAAATCAAATTTTTTAATGTATTAATCATTTTCCAAAAGTCACCAAAATTAGATCATTAAATTCTGCCCATATTTCAAAATAGAGTTGTATTTTGTCAAATGAGCCATTTGAAAAGTAATTATTAGGTCCTTACAAACTGTTTTGAGAGAAAACAAAATGAGAAAAAAGATGCAGAAAATTAAATGAATTGGAAGACAAATCTTGGCACATCTTAGCGAAAGACAGGACACACGTAAATTAAAGATACAGGTACATTCCAAAGTAGAACATGCCTCAAAAGAAAAATCAATTAGGAAATATACTATAAAAATAATTATCTAAAAATTAACCTGTTGTTTTTTCAATTTTCAAATCTTATCAGTTACAGATGCTCATTCTATACAGAAAATTATTGTGTCCTCCTAACAACAGGTTTTTTCATGGCTAAATTTGATTTGAACTCATTAATCCAATAAATACAAGAGAATCAAAACTTTTTAAAACATGAAATTTTGTTTACTTTATGTTGGGCAGTGTTTGCCCTTTCAATTGATTGGTTACCCCCCCCCCCCCCGCCCCCTTTTCTGGTCATTTTTAGTGATTACAGCTAACCAAAAAAAAAAAAGATTGTCTACCTTTCCCACAGTCCAAGCCAGTATAGTAAGGTGTGCAAACACAAACATCTTTTGAGTTAACACTCTTGCAGCTGGCCCCATTAAGGCACCGAGAGCTGTTCCTACAAAGATCCACAGGGGCTTCACACAGTACTCCAGTAAAACCACTCTCACAGGAGCACACAAAACCTGAGATTCTGTCACTGCAACTCCCACCATTGAGACAAGGGTTTGACTCACATTCATTGATCTCCTGTTCACATTTCTCACCAGTGAAACCTTTGGTGCAGATTATATATAGAAATTTAATGTATAAAATCATGATAACAATTTAAGAGTTTATAGTTTTGAAATTTATTAAAAAATGAGAATCCTTTTCAGAGTCTAAAATTTACCATTTTACTTGATATAAATTTTTTTATAAAACATTGTATTTAAAAGAAAATTGTGTCATTTTTAAAAACATTTTTAATAATCAATGATTAATAGTTGGTTGTAAGAAAATCATTTTATTTTCTTCTTTTTAAAATTCACTTCAATTTCCTTAAAAATACAATATTTATTCCAGAGCAAATATGAAACAGCAAAAATTTAATTAACAAAAATACTTGCTAGATGTGTGATTAAAAATTTAACAAAATGAGAACATATATAAAAAAAATTATTTTCATAGAAATAAAAATATGCAATCACTAAACACAATCATTAGATGGCATACCTTTTTTTAATAAAGAATTTAAATTTTGACAAAATTAAGATTTTAAAACTATCAGACAATGCTCCATAGATCAAGTATTAAGATGTCTCACATACAGAGGCTCACTAGGGTTGGTATCACCCGGGGTGGTAGCTCATTGTCACCCCCACCTCTCACGACCTAACCCTTAAAAGTCTCCCAGTGCCAAATAAAGGGAACCAGTGTGGTCTACTCCCCTCGCTCCCCGCTAGTGGCGCCACTGCTTAGAGTACATTATATTAACACAGATATGCATGTTTGCAAATCTTTAGTAAATATAAATAAAAAAATTTTAAATGTTAACTCAAAAACATTTAACACTAAATTTTCCTATAAAAAATATTTTTATAAAAACAACACACCTTTTGAATTTTTGGAGAAAATGGAGTAAGGAGGTGGGGTTTGTCTCATCATGGTGTAGGTATGTCAAAGCTTGGTTAGCTTTATTTCATTTAAAACAAAAGACACTGTCTTTTCATGTCAAGTCTTTTAATTCTCTCTCCGTTGCGACTGTTTCTTTTCTTGTTTCCCCTAATTTGTTTTATTGTAGTTTGTTTGGACTGTTTTATTATTGCATGTTAACTGTTGGTTTTTTTACTATTAATTTTTTGAGTTTGACATCAAATTGTACACATTAACATTTTACATTTTGGTGTCACCCCCTGATGATGTAATCCAGGCAGCCCACCCCCACCGCACCCCTCTAGTGACGCCACTGCTCGCATATTTTAGTTTCTTGGAAAATGATGCCATAATCAATTTTGATTAATATTATTGGGGGAAAAACAATGCTCTTTGATGCTAATAATCAGTAATAAATCAATGCTGAGAGTAATTACCTTGCTTACAAATACATTGATGATTGCCATGTAGGTTTAAACAAGTGCCATTGTTCTGACAGGGAAGACTTACACACTCATCAATATCCACCTCACACATTTCACCAGCAAATCCCACAGTACATCTAATGGAAATCGGAATAATTCAAAAAGCACTGTGTATGTAATAGTAAGATATAAGAATTTGTG
>MUZC01001499.1:561263-578219 GCA_002072015.1 Radix auricularia
AAGGGAGGGACAGAGTCACCTTACAAGATAGGCGTGGGAAGGGAGGGACAGAGTCACCTTACTAGATAGGCGTGGGCAGGGAGGGACAGAGTCACCTTACAAGATAGGTGTGGGCAGGGAGGGACAGAGTCACCTTACAAGATAGGCGTGGGAAGGGAGGGACAGAGTCACCTTACAAGATAGGCGTGGGAAGGGAGGGACAGAGAAAGGTATTTACCTTGTTTGGATCATTTATTGCTATGTTACTACATTGTTCACTGTTACAGGCATCCACAGACACATTGCAGACTTGACCTAAAAAAATACATAGGTACCCTTAAATTATCCTATGCTTACAGAAAAAAAAATTCGCTGAAAAATTAAATAAGTTGGAAATCAAAAAGATAAAATTCTAATTTAAAAAACAGACATAATTGATGTGCTAGTAATTTTTTTTTTTTAAACCTACAAAAATGTCAAAATTTTCATTTACAAACTTTTTCCTTTAATTTAATCACACAATACAATTTATTATGGTTTTATACCTTTTAAAATTATTATCATCACTCTTAACGATAAATATATACATTATAAAATGAAGTGATTGCTGACATTTTAATAAAGGGTTTTTGACCCTTAGAATAAAGTAGGCAATGTCAGGGAATATCAGAATACACAGATCAAAATGCAATTGCATAAAATTGATTTTTATATTAATATTGAGGGCACAAGAAATATTTTGACTACCAGACCAACTACTGCTCTGTCAAATGTTTCGAGTCCTTGATTTATAAATCATTTTTTTTAGTCAGTCAGGATTTTAGATTGATAATTTATTTTATTTAAGGCACTTTCAAAAGAACTGTAAAAACTGAAAAATATCTGAAATAAAAATCAGTCAATAAATTGGGCTCACCTGTCCAACCAGGTAAACAGTTACAGAGGAAGTTTCCAGCCATATCCTCTTCACAGCTCTCAGCCCCCATGATAGAACAAGGCATTGGGTCACACTTGTCAATTTTAGTCTCACATCTCTCTCCCGTGTATCCTAAGTATTCAAATACCATTTTATTTACTTATGAAAGCCATGTTATTGATTCAAGAATTGAAAAAATTGTATTATATCCTAATTTTTCAAAATTATGGGGTCAGAAATTGAGAACAATTAAATTTGTTTGCAAATACCTTTCATCTAATTATACTAATTAACATACAAGCACTTATTATGTCAATTTATTTTTTTTAATTGACACACAAAACAGATTTTTAAACCTGTAAATGTGGGCACTCAATATGTGATTATACAATTGATAAAAAAATAATAATACAAACGAATACCTATGCTACATTCACAATGCCAAATGTCTTGTGACCCCTGGCATTGACCCCCATTCATGCAGGGATCTGAGTCACAGGGGTTCTCTTCATTCTCACAGCTAACACCAAAGTAGCCAAACTGTTGTGGAGAATAAAATATTTTTATTTGAGCTTTTGGCCAACATAAAATTATCAAGATTTTGTGCTTTTATTTCTGGTAACCTTAGAACTTCAATCAATATGCCTGGGGGTACAGATGAAGATATAATGTACAATAAAATAAAAATATAAACCTAACATAAGAATCATTTGCACACCTAAAAACAGTTAGAATTCATCCTATATCTCTATCAAAGCTAAAATATTTTTAAAAATCAATAGCAATGTAAAAGTAAGCAGTCCTGTTGTGATCAGAAACACAGAGGCCAAGAGAAACTACCACTAACAGATTGCAGAATTTAAAAACAGATGTCTGAGAAATATATTTAAAAATAAAACAATACATAAAGATTAAAAACACTAAATTATGGGAAATGTGTCAATGAAAATCAATTTAAAAAGAAACAAATAAAAAAAGAAAATGGAGATGGACTGGACAGGCCCTAAGAATAAACCACAATAAACCAAGACAAGCACTAGAATGGAACCCACAGGGCTGACGGGCCTAGAAGACATGTAGACATAGTGGGTTGAATGAGACACAAAGAATAGCAATGAACTGTAAAGATCTGCATTAGAGGCAAGGCGCAAGGCTTTGATGGAAGCCATTTGTTCCACAAGGGATTTAGATGAAAAATGA
This sequence comes from Radix auricularia, assembly GCA_002072015.1. NCBI lineage: Eukaryota > Metazoa > Mollusca > Gastropoda > Lymnaeidae > Radix > Radix auricularia. The sequence goes on from MUZC01001499.1 coordinate 563,359, forward strand.
TGATAATTAACACTTTAACAAGAAAATATTATTTTTTGTGCATTCATTGATAACATATTGATGTTAGCAGACTTACAGGACATTGACAACTGTAAGAACCAACTTCATCTTGGCAAAATCCATTATTTTCACAAGGAGAGCTGGCACAGTCATCAATATTTTCTTCACAAAATTCACCAGTAAAACCTGTGGAAATCAATACATCCATCTTCAAATGGACCTTGTCTGAGATTTGCTATCATAGATTATATGTTGTACGACAAATGATAAGTTTAGCTATTTTATTATCAAAGAAAACAAATTATAAGGTCACATACTTGACTTATCTCTTCCATAGAATTCCTCTGTAACTGTAATTTTTTAATGTTTATCTAGATAGGCAGTAAATTTTTAAACCAATTCCCTTGTAGTCACAACTAAATCATATTAAAAAGTATTTAAAGAAGGGCAATTATAATTTTGTTTTTCTTCTTTATGTTATTCTCACTGAATTGGACCAAAAGACTTGAATTTCTAGGAAGAAGCAATACTGAATAAAACTGTCCCTGCTATGTTTATACTGAATAAGACTGTCCCTGAAAAACTGTTTTATAAGAACAGATTGTTTTTGTTTTTTCAACCCCCCCCCCCTTCCCTCAAACAACTAGAAAAAAAAGTCAGCTGTGTAAAATACTTACCATTAGGACAAGCACATGACATTTGGTTGATGCCGTCTTGACAAGTGGCCCCATTTAAACAAGGGTTGTTGACACAATCATCTATGTCTATCTCACAATATTCTCCACTAAAGCCCTCCGGCTAGGGAAATAATTTTAGATTAATTATAGCTTGTATTATAAGTATCTCTCTAAACTAAATATATTTAATTGCTAATTTTAAAGATTACTAATGAAATGAAATTTTAAAAGCTATGTATGTTACTTAAAAGTTTGCATTCTTCAGTGATATTTTGAGTCTTAATCTATCTGCCTTTTTTAAATTTCTTAACTGTGATATCAATTATTGTCTTTTCCCTCACTGTTGATTTGCATTTTGATCAAAACCTTTTGTATAATAAATAATATATTTTCTTGATAAATTTTATTCTTAACTGCCTTATGAATATTTTTTTCCCATAGAAATAAAATCTGCTATTTAGACATTAATTTTTCATTGTCTCCATACACAAATATGCTTCTAAGGTGAACTTAATGTTCCTTCAAAATACATTAAATTATCAGCTTAATGACATGTGCTGTTTTAAAATATGGAAATAAGAAACAAATGTCTAAAGGCACCAATTATTACACAAATGGAGTAAGTAAACTTACACAAAAGCAATGTGAAATATTGTCTTTGTTTAGACAGATTCCATCATTTTCACAGTGGCAAGGAGGGACATCACTAACTTCACATCTGTACACACAAATTTAGAAATTAATAAAATATAAAATATTGATTACATACATGCAGGTATTTACTCTTTCCATTTTTTTTTTACTATTGCAATTTTGCCATAGTTATTTTTTCCCAACAAAGAAAGAACATGATGATACTTTCATTGTATGCAATAGAATATTTTGTTTTTTTGTTTTGTTTGCTGATGAATTTAATAAATTAAATTTATCAAATTTGACATTTACTAAATAAACATCTACTTATACTAAACAAATGTTAAAAGTATCTGTATATTTCCAATATATGCAATTTAATCTACCCTAAAACTCTAAAAGTTCAATAGTTGTGTACTTTTTTTATTATATTGTTTTACCATTAATTCCAATTTAGATCAACTTATAATAGCCTGAATTGTTAATTAAAAGAACTTATTACGCTACCGGCATCCTTCCGTCTCGCGAGACGATGGTGCATCACCGTTGGGTTGGGTTGCATTTCCTCGAGTGACTGTGCAGTCCTATCCTTGAGTGACAGTCTTTGCCACAGTTTTTACACACGAGTTCTGTGCTTCCAAATGTTTTGGCCTTTCTCCTAGCTCTTCTGTCTGCAGCCTCCTCCATTCTTCGCTCCTCGGCTACTATGACGCCCTCTTTGACAACTGTGCGCCATGTAGATCGGTCTTCTGCCTTACACTCCCAGTCACTTGTATGTATTTTGGCTGCTTTCATGTCCCTTTGACAGACATCTTTAAATCGCAAGCGTGGGCGACCTGTTTTCCTCTTTCCTGAAGCAAGTTCACCATATAGGAGGTCCTTCGGGATGCGGCCGGGGCTCATTCTTTTGACATGTCCTAGCCACCTCAGGCGTCTTTCACTAAGAATTGAGAACATGCTTTGGGTATTGGCACGCGTTAGTACCTCACTATTAGGCACTTTTTCTTGCCATTTAATACCAAGGATGCGGCGCAAGCATCTCAAATGGAAGCTGTTAAGCTTACGCTCTTGTGATGTATAAGTGGTCCATGTCTCGCTCCCATATAGTAGTGTACTGATGACACAGGCTCGATAGACGCACAGTTTGGTTTTCTCCGTTAGCTTGGTGTTTTGCCAGACCCGCTTGTTTAGTTTAGCCATTGTTGCGGCCGCCTTGCCAATTCTGCTGTTTATTTCTTCTTCAATGGACAGTGTATTGGAGACCTTGGATCCCAAGTAGGTGAAGCTGTCCACAACCTCCAAGTTTTCATTATCGATATTTATGGTAGGAGGAGGTCGAGTGTCTTGGGCCATGATGTTTGTCTTTTTCAAGCTGATTTGCAGACCAAATTCTTTGCAGGCATTGGAGAAGCTTGACACGAGTTGTTGCAAACCAGATTCTGTATGTGCTGTTAGTGCCGCATCATCCGCAAATAGTAGCTCTCGAATTAGGACATCCGTCGTTTTGGTCTTGGCTCGGAGGCGGGCAGTGTTGAAAAGTCCTCCATCAGCTCTGGTATGTAACCAGATTCCCTCACTGCTATCCTTGAATGCGTATCGAAGAAGTACAGAGAAGAATATTGCGAAGAGTGTTGGTGCGAGTACACAACCTTGTTTAACTCCGCTGCTGACAGGGAAGGCCTCTGACTTAGCTCCATCGAACTGTACTGTGCCAAGCATATTTTCATGGAACTGTCTGATGATGGCAAGTAGGTGAGGGGGACATCCAATTTTTGCCAGTATTTGGAATAGCCCGTTGCGACTGACTAAGTCGAAGGCTTTTGTAAGGTCCACAAATGCAATGTATAGTGGCATCTGCTGCTCTCTGCATTTTTCCTGGAGCTGTCGTATGGAGAACACCATGTCTATGGTAGACCGACCGGACCGGAAACCACACTGAGATTCTGGATAGACGCGGGATGCTAGGCTTTGTAAACGTTTTAGTATAACGCGGGCAAAGGTCTTTCCTACAATACTAAGGAGTGAAATGCCGCGATAATTATTGCAATCACTCCTATCACCTTTGTTTTTATATAGTGTCACTATATTTGCATCCTTTAGGTCTTGGGGGATGTAGCCCTGTTCCCAGCAGAGGGACAGAATCTCGTGCAATGGTTGGAGTAAAGCTGTCTTGCCACTCTTTAGAACCTCTGGTGGTATTCCATCATTCCCAGGCGCTTTTCCACAAGCTAGACTGTCAATTGCTTTGCTCAGCTCTTCCTGTGTGGGCACGACATCAAGTTCTTCCATGAGTGACATATCTGGGATGTCATCTAGAGCGGTGCTGGAGACTGTGGTAACTGTTGAATACAATTCCAGATAATGCTCAACCCANCTGTGCCAAGCATATTTTCATGGAACTGTCTGATGATGGCAAGTAGGTGAGGGGGACATCCAATTTTTGCCAGTATTTGGAATAGCCCGTTGCGACTGACTAAGTCGAAGGCTTTTGTAAGGTCCACAAATGCAATGTATAGTGGCATCTGCTGCTCTCTGCATTTTTCCTGGAGCTGTCGTATGGAGAACACCATGTCTATGGTAGACCGACCGGACCGGAAACCACACTGAGATTCTGGATAGACGCGGGATGCTAGGCTTTGTAAACGTTTTAGTATAACGCGGGCAAAGGTCTTTCCTACAATACTAAGGAGTGAAATGCCGCGATAATTATTGCAATCACTCCTATCACCTTTGTTTTTATATAGTGTCACTATATTTGCATCCTTTAGGTCTTGGGGGATGTAGCCCTGTTCCCAGCAGAGGGACAGAATCTCGTGCAATGGTTGGAGTAAAGCTGTCTTGCCACTCTTTAGAACCTCTGGTGGTATTCCATCATTCCCAGGCGCTTTTCCACAAGCTAGACTGTCAATTGCTTTGCTCAGCTCTTCCTGTGTGGGCACGACATCAAGTTCTTCCATGAGTGGCATATCTGGGATGTCATCTAGAGCGGTGCTGGAGACTGTGGTAACTGTTGAATACAATTCCAGATAATGCTCAACCCACCGTTTTAGCTGTGCTGCCTGGTCTTGAATAATTTCTCCATTTTTGGACTTTAGGGGAGCAGCTTTTGACGTCAAGGGGCCCGTTGCCTTTTTGATGTTTTCGTACATGACTTTTGCATTGCCCATGTCTGCAGCTGATTGTATACTGGAACAGAGCTTAAGCCAGTAGGTATTGACACATTTACGTGCAACCTTTTGGGCAAGTGACTTAGCTGTTTTTAAAGCATGCAAATTGTCAGGTGTAGGCTTTTCCTTGTAAGCCATAAGAGCTTTCCTTTTTGCTTCAGTGACGGGTTTCATCTCGTCCCAATGTTCATCAAACCAGTCCGTGTTTTTGTGAGATTTTTTGCCAAAGGCTTGTATTGCGGATGTATAGATTGTGTCTCTCAGTTGCGTCCATTTGGAGTCAATGGTGACGCATGGGGACATCTTTGAGAGACTTTCCTTCACCTTGTCTTTGAACAGCTGCGCTATCGCAGGGTCTTTCATGCAGGAGGTATTGATGCGTGGACTTCCCTTTTTCTTTGTGTGGTACGAGTTTTTCCTCATTATTCGTACTTTGCTGGCGACAAGGGAATGATCCGTGTCACAGTCGGCACTGTGATAGCTGCGAGTGAGTAGGACGCTAGCTAGTTGTGCACGCCTGGTGATAATGAGGTCCAGCTGGTGCCATTGGTGGGATCGAGGGTGTCTCCAAGATACTTGATGTATATCCTTGCACTTGAAGAAAGTGTTGGTCACACACAAGCCTCGTGAGCAGCACAATTCCAGAAGCCTTTGTCCATTTTCATTTAACTTTCCTCTTCCAAATAGTCCAAGGCAGGTGGGCCAGGCTTCGTGGTCGCTCCCCACTCTAGCATTGAAATCTCCTAGGAGATAGATTGCCTCGTCTTTGTGGATGCCGGCTATTGCCTGGTCTAACGCTCCATAGAACTGGTCCTTCTCTTCCGGAGTTGAATAGAGTGTTGGGGCATACACACTAAGAATGTTTGCTGGGCCCGCAGTTGTTCTGAGTCTTAGAGTGAGGATCCTCTCCGTGCCTGATGACGGTGGTTCAATGGATGGTAGAAGAGTGTTTTTAACAGCGAAACCCACACCATGCTGTCTAGGTTCGTCTTTCGGTCTGCCTTGCCAGAAGAAGGTGTAATTGGCCTCTTTGAGTGAACCGTTGTCTGGGAGCCTGGTCTCCTGAAGGCATGCTATGTCAATCTTTAGCCTTTTAAGTTCTCTATCGATTATTCCTGTCTTCCGTGTGTCGTTTATGGACTGCAGATCATCAGTGATGCCGGGACACATAGTCCTCACGTTCCAGCTAGCGATTCGAAGAGCTGGGGTCTTCTTTTTCTTTTTTGTATTTCTTGGTGCAGGGCTTAGTGGCCCACTTGTTGAGTGGTACTCTAATCTCCACGCACCCAGTGGAGAAGGCAGGCCATGACGGGATAGCACCTATTTGACTGGGGGCTGCCCAGTTTGAGGCGGGCGGTAGCTGTCCAGTGAGACATTGGTAGTCTCTCCCACCGTCGGAAGCAGCCCCTGGCGCCTAGCTCTACGTCAATTGAGCTTTGGCTTATAACCGGTAACTGCTGCTTCCCGTGTTTTGTCGACACCTTGCGGCGACGCTGGAGTGTCCTCTCCAGAGGTGATGCAAGCCTGGGCGGGTATTATGGAGAATTAGCTGCTGCCCATACAGCATATCCCCCCTCTCCACGTCAATGGTGTAACCAAGGGAACGACTTGCGTCGATGCAGCTTGGCTGCCATTGGCGTCGCAGGAGCTGCCGGTATGTACATAAGTCTTATGTATAGACCGCCTGTAGGTGCTCCAATTCCTGATTTTCTTTCAGGGTTTACTCCCTTAGCCTTTCCCGCAAGGCAGGTATAGCCGCAAGGCAGCGGAGGATTTTGTATTCGGAGTTTCCTTCTCCTAGATGAACTACCAGCCAAGGTTTTAACGAGCATCATCTACCCGTAGGGGTGCCAGAACCGGGGTTTGAACCCGTGACCGATTTTTATTTTTATTTTAGAATTGTTTTTTGTACCGCAGCGCACTAACACTTTGACCACCGCGCCCCCAGACTGTCAACGCTAAAACCCCAAATACTAGTGATATGAAAACACCAGACAAGCTAAAACCATTCAGCTTCTAAACTGTACATTCAATTAAGCAGTTTTTCATTTTGAAATTTTAAAAATTGTATAAAATCAAGAGCATAGTCACCATGCCCCAACAAAACGAGCTGGAAAATTATTTCATAAAATGCTATTTATATAGCCTTTTTTAACTAGAATTACATTCAGTAAGCAATTCTGAAAATGGTGCATTGCTTATGGATGGACTGGGCAGTAATGCACTTAAGGTGTAAGGGGAGCTGTATTGGGAGTACATGCACAGTTGACCTTAAAACCAATAGTAATTTCCATCATGTAAGATAAATGTCTTAGGCCCTCACTTATTATCTTAGCATTATCAATTGATTTATTTATTTAAAGCACTCAAGGAATTCAAGAACAAAACATTTATACAAACCTCTCTCCTTTAAAGCCATTACTGCATTGGCATTTAAATCCCATTGTAGTGTTTTCACATTGTCCATTCAAGCCACATGTATCTTTTTGACAGCTGTTTGTTTTGTTTAAACAAATAGGACCTAAATTGTCTGTATATGAATTATGTAGTTTTTTTATAAGATTATTATTAAGACTAACGGGCTGCTGCTATGTTTTGAAATGTTAAGGGTGCCTTAGTTATATTTTTATAGTATTAGTATTTAATACATTGTTCATTTTAAAATAATTTATTCTAAATTTTTTATTCTTGTTAACAAGATATAAATATGAGTTATTAAACATGTGCAATAAAAAAATGAATACAGAACAAACTAAATTCCATTTAAAATACATAAAATACATTTAAAATCTTTTTTTTTAATTAAAGGGTTAAAACTATCAAAATAAAAAATTGTGATTCTCAAGGAATATTTTTGAACTACTGTGTTTTAGAATCTTCAAAATCTTGCAAGTGCAAGTAATAAAGAAACTTTACTTGCTGTTATAATTTAAATGTGACTATTTTGCCCATAAGTCAATGAAAATAAAATTTTTTAATTAAATAATAATTAGATGTATTACTAAACCAAATTAGAATTAATATTATGGGCTCTGGAACAATGTTCCCTCAAAGGTTCGTTGATCTGGGTGCAAAAAGAAAAATCTCAACATCCTTTTTTTGTACAATATTTCACTAAATTAGCCCGATAATTCTAAACCGCTTCAAGGTGTTGGTCAGATATCTGTGTGGGTGCTGAGCCACGCAGCTAAACAGGAAAAGTGCTCTGAAATCTTGTTATTTAGGATGATTATGAAAATAAATCTCTTACCATAGATTATTTTCACATATTCATTTTCAATGATCAGATTATTAGCTAATATGTATATTAATTTATTGTTGCTTTCACCTGCCTGATACTTACACTGCATTGTATTTCCTTGGTTCAAGCATGTTCCATTTACTAAACAGTTGCATGGATCACTTTTATTTAGACAAGTTGGGCCTGGAAAATAATATGTTGTAAATCTTTACTTACTGAGTCAAATTGTGTTGTTCTTTATGTGGAATTAAATGCTTTTAACAAATTTAGAAGATATTAAAAAAATTAATACAAGAAGTCCTCGTGGTTACAAATGCACCTTCAAAAAAATAAAAATAATAATATTACGAGTTTTTTCATCTTTTTTTGTTTTCATAATTTTTTTTTTTATAAAACAAATTCTTTTCTCTGAATTAAATAACTTTTATTTCATTAACTGTTTCTGGCACCCAGCAGGAAGAATGTACTTTGTTGTGTTGTAGGGTGAGGAAGGCGCACAATCTCAATACAAACGCCTCTATATTTTGTATTTTTTTGTAAACTTTTGTTTTTCATGTGGTAAGCAATCGTTTTCTCTATTTTTATGTTATTAAACTGTAACGTTTTGTTATGGCACTTTACATACAGTACTTTACTCATATATATGTTTTAACTTACGCTGAAATTGGGGTTATGACATTTCTTAAGAACGGATCACTGTCATAACCTGAGGACCTCCTGTACCTAAATTTAATTTATTATTTTAATCTTGTGTACGTTGATTTTAAAATTAAATTCATCCATATTAACAAAAATCTTAAAATAAAACATCCTTTAGAAAAATCCTAACTCATTAGTGACCTGAAAAGCCTGGCATACAATCACAAGTAAAGTTTCTCCCTTTTGGTACACAAGTTCCTAGGTTTTTACAAGGGTTGACCTGGCAAGGATCTGTAGGAACTGTTATTTAAAGATATACATTGATCCTTTATTTAAATATTAATTAATATTTTCAATATTAGTTAATAATAAACATTTCCAAGAATTGTATTACACCTTTTTGTAACATCTTGAAGAGTTTTTTGCTTATTTTTAAATAAGATTTTTTATAATTTTCTCAGAAAACAATTCACTAAAACAAATAAACAAACAAAAGTATATACATAAAAATCACATCTCAATTTTGGAAGAGAATAATTTTATACAGCACGGAATAAAAATTAGTAACAATTTGGTCTCATCCCTTTTTTATTTTATTATTATTATTTTTTTTAATGTTTCAAACTGAAAGATAAGTAGTCAAGTAGTCACCTGTGCATTGACTTTGAAGAGAACTTCCCACTGACAGTGTGATCTTGTTCAAGGGACAAAGCTTACAGGTTTTACTTTTATAGAGAGCAGTGTAGTAGTTTTGTGGACAAGGCTTACATGGAACCAGCCCATTAGAAGAATAGTGACCAGGCTCACATTCATCTGGTCAGCAGAATATCAAAAAATCTTATCATAAAAAGAATGACATTTTAAAGTTTGAAAATAGTATTATTAATTAGCAACTTTTTGTACTTAGGCTGGCTAATTTCATAAGTTATGAAAATAACATACAGAGAGATGGCATTCAAGATTTTATATTGATATATTAAAATATGAAAAACTAGGGCTGTTAACTATTAATTTAAATTTAATTGTTAACTTGTGAAAAATTAACGATTAACTAATCACTAATTTCAATAAAAGCCAAAAATTAAAATTTATGATGTCATAAGTAGCACTTATTACACGTTCTTGTTGAAAATCTAAATAGCACTAGAATGTCTCCTTTAAATGCCATCTTTTATCCAACTACATAAAAAGACAAGTGTGTTGACATTATTTTTTTCAAGTGATGAGCGGGTCTTATCTTATCTTATATGTTACAGACACTCCTTCTGTACAGAAGATTATTGCGTCCTACGTATTTCTATGGTTTGTGTTTAGTCCTGTATTCTTACTAGAGTTTTAAAAGATGATAAAGTGTTGGCTTTCCTGGTTTCTTCAGGCAACCCATCCACGCCCGAATACCGGACGGAGAGAAAGAAAACTTGTATGTGTTTGTTCTTGCATTTGGAATAAGAAAGGTGTTTTTATCTTTATGTCTATTTGAGGGTTGTATTAAGTTATCTTTGTGTTGTATTTCTAAATTAGAATTAATTGCCTTATGTATAATTACTAATTTACTCTTGGTTCTTCTATCCTATAGTGTTTCAAGGTTTAATGATTTAACTTATGGTGTTACTCTTGTCAGTTTTGAATATTCTCCAGTAATGAAACTGGCAGCTATTTTTTGGATTTGTTCTAACTTATCAATATTTTCTTTGGTGGTTGGGTCCCATACAGAAGATGCATATTCTAGTATAGGTCTCACCAGGGTGAGGTAGCATTTCAGTTTTATATCTTTGTTACATTTGTAAAAGTTTCTTTTTATAAAGCCTAAGGTTTTATTTGATTTTTTAATAACTTCATTGACATGGGGATTCCAAGATAGTTTCTCATTTATTATGACTCCTAAGTATTTTGCATCTTTAGTTTGGGTTAGNCCCTCCTTTTATTTTTCAAAAAAAAAAACAACACATTCACAAAACGCACTTTATTTTGTATTTGAAAATAAGTATGTTTCAAATCACTTTTTTGTCATTTTAGTATTTACTAAGTGTAGTTGTAGTTCTACATTGTAATATTGTAACACGCTTGAAGCTATGTAAAAGGCATTAAATAAATTGTAAGCCAGTGATTCTCAAACTTTTTCGTATCAGACGACCGACAAGCTATTTTACCAGGTACCATTGCATTCTTTTCCCGTTTTGACATGATTTTCTCTGTACTGATTTGATAGCAAAATGAGCCCCTAAACAGCTTAAAGCCATATAAGATTAAGTATGAATTCGGCTTGTTTTATATATTACATTTTAAAAAAATATTTAGTTGCCAAAGCATAGCAAGACAGCTAACGAACAATGCAGCGGTAATGTCAAAAACCATTTGATGTGATTAACCTTCGCGATTAAGCTCGCAAATGGGGCTATTGATATTACAAGGATCGTTGCATTGTTGATAGCCCTAGAATATATAGATACAAAACAATTCCTCGAATTGATTTCGATCTTCTAATGACAGTTTTCCTGCTAAGTATATGCACATCAAAGGTATTTGATCTAAAATTATCACATTGATATCATCAGGCTTGTCCATGGGAATGATTTTCCCATGTGATTCCCATGGGAAACGTCCAATGGGATGGGGTGGGATGGAACAGGCATAAATTGCCATGGGATGGGATGGGATGGGACACAAAAATATGTCCCATTGACAAGCCTGGATATCATATCTCATGTTTCTTAAAAAATATTAGGTATGCGCTGGAAGAGGAAAATGGCAAATACTAAAAACTAAAAAACCCACATTTGTGCTGGAAAGTAGGGTGTCTTCTTGTGCGCAAAATACAGTATCTCCTGCAAGTTAAGACTGAAAAAAAATACTATGACACTATTAAAATATCCAATATTATCATAACTTTTTACTCCCAAGCTCACAAGTTTGTTTGTTTGTTTTTTTACATTCTTTTTTCTTCAGGATTTCACGTACGTCACACAAGAGTTGTAAATATAATGTCACCAATGGACGAGGAGTGTTTAAATTGTTGCATCCTCTTGTGGAATTTACAAACTAATGAAAAATACATGGCTACCGCTATCGGCCTGTTTAACCAAGAGGTCGGTAAACAGCGATAAATTATCTCATTTGTGGTAAAAAGAGAACTCTTGGGGGTAAAGTTGAATCATTGTGGGCATAGAAAATTTGCTAGAATCCGCTCATTTTGGGTTAACAGTAATGTTTACATAAACTTTTATAATTTTAATATCTAGGTATCATATTGAACCGGTCCGTTTTTTTCAAACCGTATAACCGGCCTTCAAAAAACGAAATGTGTTAACATTCTTAGATTATATTTTATTTTAATGCAGACAAATTAAACATTGACTATAAATCATTACTGTTAACTTCTTTGTTTATAAAAAAAAATATTTTAAAATAATTTTTTTTAAATGTATTTTTAAAAAAAATCCCTCAATTGACTGACGGACAAAAGAGGTCGGCGAACAGGGGTAAATTACCTCATCTGGGGTCAAAAGGGAATTTTTGGGGGTAATGCAGACTCATTTGGGACGTATAACATCCACTACACACCACTAGATATATTCAAATACTTCATGTGTACGTGTACTCTTGGAACATATGCCCACTATTGAACAGGTTCCTTCCAGAAAATGCATTTGTTAAATTTGTCATCTATGTAGATTTTTTTACCTACCTACTATACGAAGACACCTAAATCCAGCCTACTTTCATTTATATTGACACAAGTGACAATAATCTTAATCAACATGAGTTCAGAAGAAAGTTGTTATGTTCTCCTCTCGAATTGCGATGTCGAGGATTTGATGCATTCAATAAAGTTAAGGAATACTTTTGACTAATTTTAAATTCGACACATTTATAATTATATTATAAATGGCCAGAGGCGTTTGACCAAAACCAATCAAAAAATTATATCAAACTTAAAACGTTTATAATTGTATCAAATAGATTCCCCTCCCCCACCCACCCCTAAATGGATATTCCGTGTCGTTTTGACTTAAAATATCTACATATAATCATATTCAGACCGTTTTTAGACACTTGTCCTGTTTGTAAAACTCACCAGTTGCAGTTTCGGGGTTAGCAGACTACTGCCGTGAGTGAACGAAACAACATCAAATGACGTAGGGTAACAATTTCGTATGTTGTCTTGTGGGTTTTCAAACTTAAGAATTATAATTATATATTTAATTTTCTTGTCTTGATAACTTACGCCAACCGGCGTATGATGGCCTATCGACTGGCACTTTGAAAAAGCAATGAATTTTTTAAAAGTCATTAAATAAATTTTAAGTGACCAAATATTTTAGTGGAAGTTTTATTTAAAGTTACCCTTTCGATGTGACGTCACATTTCTTCAACCCCCTCCCTCCCCCACGTCACGCATCGTGCGTGACGTCATTTATGGACGGCCCCTTAGTTCTTTTCCATGAATGAAGTATTTTGAATTGATTTTTTTCTTTTTCTTTGTTACTCTTAGCAGTTGACATTTTTCTGGGTGGAAGGACATACTCCCACTTTATTAATTCATCTAAGTCTTTTTGTAAAATTTTGCTATCTTGTTCTGACTTGATTTTCTAACTGACAATCTAACTAGCCAAGCTGAACATTATTCACACGGAACTGAGGTAACTGGTATGCACAAAACAGTCTTGGCAAGGAATAACATTTTTGGACATTGGTGTTCATTAAGTTTACATCATTGGAGAGTGTTGATGGATTCAGGAACTTTCATCTCCATTTTGTAACACACTAATTCCTCAGAAGACCAGTCATCATTCTCTGCCTCTGAGTCAGACTCCATTACTGCCTTTTGCTTGATACGATTTTCATTTGGTTTGATAAGTAAGTAAAGTGTTAGAGCCATTGCAGGCAAACTTTATCAACACTTTAAAAAATTCCCATCAGTAAATAGTTATAAACCAAAATGTTCGTGTAATCGTTAGTTAATTTATTATTTATAGGCAGCTATTTGTTTAATTATTTTTAAAAAACTTTTTGTCTTCCAATAATTTGTAAGTGATGGGATGATTAATCGTTAAAAATAATTTAATCGTTAATATTTTTTTTAGAAATTAATCGCTATTTTATCTTATCTTATATGTTACAGATGATTATTATTAATTTCTGCACCCCTATTAAAGATACATGTATTTAGCTATTTAAGTTTTGAAAAGAATAAATACTAACATAAATTTTACCCAACCACATATTAATTTATTTACTGTATATACTCAAGTATAAGAAGACCCAAAAATTTGAGACCTGAAAAGTGGAATTTTAAGATTTCTTCAAGGATCCCTATGGTAAACCCATGGTTTTTCTATCGTGTGTGTATATAAATGTATTTGCCACCAACACTATGGTTTAGCAGTAATATATAATCAATAAATTAGTATGATTTTAATATATTCTTACATGAATTAACAATATTAACTTAATATCATGAAAAAACGGACATTTTGTTGCACATTTGATTTGAATATTTGCAGTTTCCTCCTTTTCGACTAAAATTGGTTTCTACTAAAGCGCAGACACTTTTCAGAATTATTTCTAATCAAAAAGTGATGAATTCATTTTTTAATACTAGAAATATCTGTTACATTATAATATTTCAGATTCAAATACAAATATAAAAGTTTTGCATAAAGTAATAAGTTCTTTATTTAAATAATTGTTTTTTACTTAAATCCATTAAATCCATTAATTCAGTGAACTAACATTTTATCAAAAGCTATGAAGTAATGGTAGACATAGGTAGCGCAACTTTTATCAATTAATTTTCAACTATAGATGGGAGAGGTGTGGACAAAGGACAGTAGAACAACAGATCATGGAAAGGAAGTGGGGATGGATTGGACACACCCTTCGAAAAGATAACAGCAGGTTGAGGCAGGCCTTAGATTGGAACCCCCAAGGTAAACGCCAGCGAGGAAGACCCAAGCATGCATGGAGACGGAGCATGTTAGATGAGGCTGGAAGAACTGGAAAGAGCTGGGAAGAATTGAAGCGACTGGCAAGGGACCGTGCACAGTGGCGAGCTTTGACAGAGGCCCTGTGTTCCACAAGGAACCCAAAGGGCAAATAATGATGATGATAGATCAACACTGACACCTAGAGGTAGGTGTTTGCTTTGAAATATTAATCCAGACCACAGAAACCTTTATTTTGAGAGAAATTATGACATTTGTTGAGTCACTGAATTTAAAAAATGAGTTATGCGAGTGTTAGTCGACCCCCTGATTATGGCATCCAAATTTAGAAAAAAATCTCGACTTATACTTGAGTATATATGGTCGATTATAAAGAATTATATGCAATCATTTCTTTAAATAAACTCTGATTTAAATTCTTTTATTTGTGGGTGACTGCCCCATAATTTTTAATATTGATCTGAACATTCAGAAAATAATTGATCCCTTTGCAAAATCCTGTGACAAAATGGCCCTGGTTTCAATGTGGAAAAAATTATTTTAAATCAGCAAAAGCTTA
>MUZC01001499.1:578227-599935 GCA_002072015.1 Radix auricularia
CCCCCCCCCCCCTCCCAAAAAAAAAGGCTTAAAAATAAGTGAAGTAATTCAACTTAAGTTCAGATGCACACTCAAGGATAGTAAAAAAAAAAATTTAAAAAAAAAAAAAAAAAAAAAAAAAAATTTCCTCCATTTACGCTCCATTTAGTTTAACCTTTATCATGCAAATGATTAAAAGAACATGACTATTTATACTTAAATCATATTTATTTTCAAGGATAAATAAATGAAACCTTTTTAAAATGACACACTCACCAAGACAATGTTTTGATTTATTTCTGCCAGAAGTGCATGGGTCACATGATGTAGAACCTTGTTTTTCTTGATAAAAACCCACTGGACAAGTAGTGCAAGGTTGTAATCCAGTATAGGAATATTTGTTTATGTCACATAAGGCTAATATGAAAAGATGAAAAAATTATATCCTTTTGATACATAAACTTTTATCAGAAAAATTAGATTGCAAACAGGATTGAATAACATATAATCAACTCAATTAATTGAAAATGAAAGCCATAATTTAGTTCCTTTAATATAATAGATGAAATATGAATATTAGCTGCCAAAAAAAGTAACTAAAGGCTATCTACACCTATAGCTGATATCAAAATGAGCTATTGTTTTAACACGCCTTCATGCACCAAAAGCTGCTGTGGAGTCATTAGATTAGATGATATGATGATTGGCAAAAAATAAACCAGTGATCTCAAGAAACCTACCCAAACATTGATCTTCCTGTTTAGCACCAGTTGTGATGGTAGAGAAGCCGGCAGCACAGCTAATACAGCTGCTAGGGTCACTTCCATTCTGATAGGTACCTTTAGGACATTCTCTACAAATGCTGGAATATTTGAAGGTGCCTGGAGGGCAGTCACCTAGAAAAGCTGCAAAAAAAAACAACAGAAAAATAATAATGAATATGTAAAAATAAAACATTTGTTTTTATGTAGATAGGTTTGAAGATAAAAAAAAAAAAGAAGAAAATATATCAGACATAAAATATAAAAAGAAGCACTTAAAAACTTTGGAGAATACAGAAAATTAATTGATTCTTATTTTTAAAAAGAGTTAACAAATATTTATTCAAATAAAATTAATATTTCTATTGACATACAAGTGAAAAAGTGCTTAGAACTAACTTTTGGGGACACATAAAGATTTAAATGATAACTAACCACAATTATTTGGGAGATTATTCATAGAATTATTCGAGTGGTTTTGGACAGGTATTATAAAAACTAAATTTAACTGAAAAAATGCCACTAAAAAATTAATTGTTGCATTTTATAACTACAATTTTTCAGGAAGCTAAAATTTCAGACACAATAAATAAACAAGTATTTTTAGGTTTAACCTGTGACAGGGCAATGTAATGTTGACTTATTCCAGTTAGCATTTCTAAAGCACACAACCTGTTCAGAAACTCCATTGGAAATACAAGTCAGATTACACAAGAGGCCCTGTTGAAAGAAAAACACATAAATGGTTTAATGTCATTGGACTCTATATATATATACATATATATATATATATATGAGGTTTAGTAAATTTTTTAAATCAAAATCTTATACATTTATATATACATATAATATTTGGATTAAAACATTGACCAAACCTCTATGGTTCTCTTTAAGGTGGACAGCAGATGTTTACAGCATTTCTATGAGGTAATTTACATATTTTATAAAATATGATACTTCTTCAAGTTACATTTATTTTATGGAAGAAAACAATTAAATTATAATCTATATGCAGGCAACATTTACAATACAAACATTAATATCCACGCATAAAAAATTGTGTACTGCAATTACAGATATCAACTACAACAACAGTTTACAGGAAAATTGTATCACTTTGCATAAATGAGAACACGCTATATCTATATACCTCATTGTTGCTTCCTGTTTTAACACATGTTTTATTTACTCCAACAGGTACTTGTAAACTCCATTCGGGACAACCTTTTGCTGAATGAAAAAAAAAATTAAAGCTCATAGCTTTGGTTTTTATTAAAATGAACTATTAGTTTATAAAACTGGTCTCCTATTGAAAATTATGACATAAAAGAAATTTAAGTATAAAATACATTTTTTTCTTCACAAAGTTTTTACCTAAAGGAGAAAAAATTATTTCAACTTACTAGGTTTTAATTTAAAAAATTTAAAAATCAATATCATATTGTTAAAATTTTGATACAAGATTTTGTCATTTATCATATATTTCAATTATTTAATCATCCTTACATATTGTCATTGCAATAATTTCAAGCCAAACATAATTTAACAGAGCTCTGATTAGTTATAAAACAATCTCTATCATGTATTTGTGCTTTGTTATATTTAAACATTATTTTACAACCACATAATAGTAATTGTTTAAATTTTACATTCTCCTTGAAAATGGCCTAATGTTCTATTTAATAACATTAAGAAAAATGATGGTGAACCTATCTAACAGGTCCAACTCAATGAATCACGAAGATGCTTTAAATGGGATTCATCACTTAAGTCTATATCAGTTAATCTTAAAATGTATTGCATAAAATTATTTTTAGCCATTAAGAGAGTTAACATAATTTTTAAGTTAATATTAATACATGTATTGTATATACTCGTTCTGAAGCCGACATTTTTTGGGACAAAATCTAGGGGGAAAAAGTTGGGGAATAGGCTTACGAGCTGGTCATAGGTCATTTCTGTTGTTATTTACTGACTTTATTAAAATAAAATATAAAGAACAACAATAAAAAGCACTGTAGATAATGCTGTAAAAAAAATTACATCCATCTTTTCTGTTATTCAAATCTCCTTGTTCTTCTACATAAACAAAAGTAAACAATCATAATGATCAATTTAGTTTGTATTTTAAAAGAAAAATTGTACCATCTTGTTTACTCTACCCAATAATATTTGAGAGTCTGCTAACCAGCAGGTTACTCCCTTTTTATACTATATTCCTCTAAAAGAAGAGGTCGGCTTATGAACGAACGGCTATAGAACGAGTATATGCGGTATTTGTAAATGAACTGAGTTATTAGTGTGTTTTTTCCTCCTTACGTTCCACTGTGAAATTGAAATGGCAAGTTTGAGAGTTGTTGCTGGCATCTATAGCCTTGACGCTAACAACAAATATTTGCAGGACTGGAACAACTGTATTCTCTGGCGGGTCAAACAGCAATGTCAGATTACTTTGGTTGTCCCCTACCAAATATTGTGTATTTTTGTAGGTCATTTTAGTCCACTTCTCATTTGTGTCTATAGGCAGGGTTTGTGATTGTGGACATGCAAATATTGGTGGTTCTTCATCTGGAATTTAAAAAATCCAAATCTACCAATTTTTAATAAATGATATACGATGAGTGAGAAATGATATTGCTAAATAGTTACATTCATTTACTTGACATTGTGTCCTATTACTATTACTTCTGAAATTAATTTTCATGGTTTTAATTCTATAAGATTTTTATATTAAAAGTTTGCTGTTTGTCTTTTATTAATACTATTTATTAAATTTCCCACTCTATTTCCCTTTAATTATGAATGAAAAAATAAACTGAAATAATATTTTAATTAAGTTGCATAACTCATGCGATAAAATTTAGATAAAATTATTCAAATCAAAAACATACTATTTTTTATCCATTTCATAGTAGGGATAAGGACATAGAATTTAGCTGTAAGGATAAATTCATGTAGTCTACTAGTAAAATGTTTCTATTGTTAATTTTACATAGAGCTGAAGCTATAGTTTATAGACATTTCAGTACACTACAAAGTTTTCAAGCTACTGAAAGATTTTAAAAAATGATTCCGACGGCCTTGTTTTTATAATACAATATTTTAATATATTGTGAAACTGTGTTGTTATTCACACAAAATATCAGACTTTGAAAACACTTAGCTGGTAAAGATTTTAAACATAATATGCCCAAGATCACCACCCACTCTCTCCTTTCATATATAAGCACTCTGCTATCTTCCTGATTTACTTTCATTGACTCTTTGAATTTCACCACAGATAATTTTTTATGTT
The DNA here is from genome assembly GCA_002072015.1 of Radix auricularia. Classification (NCBI taxonomy): domain Eukaryota; kingdom Metazoa; phylum Mollusca; class Gastropoda; family Lymnaeidae; genus Radix; species Radix auricularia. Next base: position 582,263 of record MUZC01001499.1, read on the forward strand.
TTATATTCTTTTTATTTATTTGTGTATTGTTCATCCATTGAAAAAAGGCTCTTAGCCAAAACTTCGCTGTTTTGTTATGTCCTGTCAGGCTAACCCTTACCCTGTTTACGTCTTTTCCATTTACTTTCTTATAAGCCTGATTGCAGTCTAACCCCCCACTTAGCTCAGATCTGCTATGCATTAAACGTACCAACAATATTGACAGTAATACTGCATATTGCCTTATTGCCAGAAGCATCTTCAGCTGTCATTGTGACTGCTTGCACCTGTATAAATAAAGTATTAGGTTTGTTTACACAACAGTGCTGTAACATTTAAAAGTTTTTCCTTTATTGAAAAGTAACGATGGCATTTACTGTTAAGGAAAATGGGAAAATATAAGATTTATTTTCGAATTGTTACTTCACTATAAAATTTGGATGGTTGATTCTGGTCTATTAAACCTTTCAGCCATTTGTTTTAACCATCATGTCAAGGCAAAATGTAAGGATAGGCTTATAAAATGTTTCCAAATAAATTTGTTTAAATGTCGTTTTTTAAACATTGCGTGAGTTTGAAATAATCCACTTACTTGTTGGAATGAAGAAGGCCATATAAAATTAGACGGCGTCAAATAAATGTGGGGTTCTTTTCCAGAATTATCCATTGCTGTGGGCTTGGTTATGTTCCAAGGGTGGCTAATGAAGTTGTTCAGGACAATATTCACAGGCTCAGTTGGACAATCAATGAAGACAGGCGGCTGAACATCTATGGAGTAAAATTCATAAATATAGTTCTATGATTTTGATAAGTACCAGGTATAGAGTTATATTAATACAAATTTTAAATAGTGTACAAACTAGTGTGACTAACAGTCTTTATCATTCTAACAAACAGTTTTTTATATTTTCTAGCAATCCAAATTTTAAAAAAAAACAAACAATAAAACTTTTAAAACTTACTAAACAAATTTAATAGCAGAAAATGTTTAAAGTTATAGGATTATGATAAACTTATTGAAACAATGTAGCCTACCTATGCAATAAGGAGCTTCATTCTGCCAACTAACAGATGGCACAGCATCACGTTTGTGTCTGTGCAGTATTGAGTGGCCTGAAAGAAGAGTAAAATTGTAACTTCTGTAAACAATTCAACAGTTTCATAAATAAGTTCAGATCAAGAATAACAAGCATTATAGTCAAACCCCATCATGTGCTGAACAATAACCCATTCTAGTTTTTAAATAATCAAAGTGAAAAATAGATTTTTTAATGCACACTTTTATTCAGGACTTACTGTATTTTGTAGTTAAGCATTGCTGCTAACTTAAGATAACTAACAATAAAAAAAATTATTGATTTGTTTTAAAACATTCTTAACCCCCTGAGCACTTGAGCACAGATACAAATTTCAAGTGCTGAACAATTTAGCCACTAAAGTATGTTTACATTCAGAATTGATTTGCCACACACAAAAACTCTAAACAACTAATTAAAACTAATTTTTTTTTTTTTAAATTTGTTATTTTAAGGCTTGTAAACTTGCCACATTGCCTTGAGACAACAGGACCTAATCTTTACATCAGTGTTTTTAAGGAAATGTTTACATAAAATATTGTTCAACTAATTATGTTGACATACCATGTGGCAAGTCTTCATCTGCTGCAAGTGGGCCAATGGGATCACACTTATGGGTGTTAACATTATAACTGTAACCATGGAAGCATTTCCATTTCTTGCTTAACACAATATATTCCCCTGGGTTGCTAACTTCAGATCTGCAATGATCAGAGATGTTTTTGGCCATGGTGTTGCTGGGCTGAGGTAAAGCAGAACTTAAATGAAGGAAAAGCTGTTCAGCGCATTCTTCACAGTTAGCTTTGCTGCCAATTAAGCTAATTAATGTCAGTGGCATATAAACCAGAATTTGACTCTGAAAAATAAAAAAATTTAAGTGCACAAAACCATAGGAAAATAAAACATTGCATTCTTACAAAGCATCATCTACTGTTTATAAAAGATAACTTTAAAAGGTATTCAATTAAGTTTTTATTCTTTAAAATTGAAACCTAATATTTCCTTTGATTTTTTTTAACAAATATCAAATGTTTAAAATGAAATGGGCAGAAGAAATAATTTTTAATAATATGTATATTTATTCACATTAAAAAACTGATTAGTCACTCCAATACCTTCTGTTTTTCAATGGATACAGTCCCTTGTTCATGCAATATGTAGACACTATTAGTACCCTTGCAAACTTCATGGCTCAAAGTGCCCTGCAGACCAATAATAACAGTGTTGGCCATTTGTTCAACTGAATCTTTGACAGCATTGTCACATACTTCACCCTTAACAGCACCTTGCAAGATCATTGAGATGTTTGAGGCATAGAAGCTCAGTTTGCCTAGGATGAAATGCAACAGCAATTGGTTAGTCTGAATGATGGACTAATTCATTTACAGGCTGAAATACATCAGCATTCATAAGGTGAAGAATTGAATATGAATTTTATAAATAAGATGATAAACATATTAATGTTTAACTTTTGCGTTGCTTGATTTCAGCTAATTTTGTCTAAAACTACCATGCACTCATTATGATTCATTTATAATAATTAAAGCCATGTAATATGTAATTGAATTTTGTTCTTTTTCTAATAATAAAGCCAATTTAGGATTTGAGTCACATTTAATTTTTCTTAAAACATTTTTTTACAGTTTTTTTAAAATACCAAACTCACTTTCGATGTTTTTTTCTTAAATTTCAGTTTGATTCAACTTTACAAATGTCGTTTTCACAAATGACAAATTGAACTTACCGTCAATGCAAAGAAAATTGAACTCATCATAGAAGTATGCAGGAGGACAGAAGAATCTTGGCTTTTCACTTCCCTCCAAACTTATCCCAGTCATTTTGATTAAAGGACATTGTGGTAGAGCTTCCCTAGACAGACTCAGTGATGCAAGCTTGTGAGATGGCTTCTGGAACTCAGCTGAAATAAACCTGTTACATTGTTGCATCATTGACTTGTTGATTCCTTCTTGGACTGGCAGTAGGTGCACCTTGATCTTAGCACTCACCTACAAGAGGCAATTCAAAAAATAGTCATGATAATTCAAAAGTATCATGACACATGTATATATAATGTCTACACAATAAATGTCTTTATTAACTTGTGGATTTTAATTTTTTTTTAAACATTTACCTACTTTGTTTGTTTATGCTTTATGTTTATGGGTCAGATCTTATAAAACACATTTTTTTAACAGCCATAAACAAAATCAACACTTTATAACTGATGAAATTTTTTATCTTTAAACATTTATGTTACTGTGTTGATCATTTATTAAAAACCTATTTTTCTTCTCCATCATTAATGGTTAAAGAGCACCTAGGTCGCAATGCATGGAAAACCTCAGCTTAAAAACAACAACAAAAAAAGCGTACTAATTATGAATTTTCCTTTCATTTTTTTTCAAACCTACTGAATTTCCCAAAAATTTTACAGTGATGCTTTTAGTGAGGGTGATATAAACTCCTGGGCACTGGCTGAGTCCTGGCTGGAAAGTTGGCTCTAGTACACTGAGAGCCCTCTCAAGTCCCTCAGAGTATTCACTTATGCAGTGTGCTTCAATGGCTGATGGCGCCTGATGGAAAGTGAAATTGGCTGTGAAGGGTATCATCAGTCTTGGTACTGTCATAACTGGTGTGAGGGAGACATGACCAGATTCTGATGTCTTGAAGACGCACCTTGAAAAATATTTTTGTTTAAAACAGGTTCAAAATTATTCTTTAATTTAAAACTTTTGTGTAAATTGGGTTCTGGCATCTGATATTTCATTATTGTTACAATGTAAAAAGTGAAAAGAGTGCAAGCAAATTTAATCAATCATGTGTTGATAAAAACAGGATTTCAATATTAAGCAAGCAAAAACAAAATTGTCTTGAAATACGTCATAATATTCATATGATTCCATCTTTTTTTCATTTGATAAAAATTAATTCTTGGTGTGTGTGTGTGGGGGGGGGGGGGGGGGGGCCGGGGGTTGTTGCTTTTTTGGTTTGTAAGAGTGGGGTTTGTATAATGTAACCTCAGTGTTACTGGAAGAGTTGCTCAATTGTTTCCTCAAGACATAATTATTTTCAAGCTCTAAAACAAAAGTAAACCAAACTAAGAACATTTATCCAAAGTCTCAAATAATGTAAAATAGGCAATGCCTGTTATTTGGATCAAACTAATGAACTTATCAAACACAGGAGGAAGATATTTACCAACATCTTCTCAATTAACTCTTAATGTCCTATAAGGTTTCTGCACACTTATGCCTCAGTCTTGTAAGGATTTCAAGTTTATTGTGATAAATTACCTTATACATATTTTAAAATTGCTCATATTGAAATCATATTTTAGGATAAGCTTACAGAATGGTTATTTTGTGTATCCAAAAGATCATCTTATCTTAGATATACAGACGCTCCTTCTATGCAGAAGATAATTGCGTCCACAGACCATGAGAGATGATCTGTTGGCAAGTGATGTAGCGGTCACAGGCCACGGCTATAGGGGTTCCACGCATTACCCCAGCCGCCTAACTATTGTCTAGTTAGGTACCCATTCGGAGCTGGGTGACTCGGGGGCTCCTCAGGCCCCGAGATCAAATCCTCACCTTCGTGTGGATTCGAACTCGTGACCATCGGTATGACAGTCGAGAGCGCTACCTCTCGACCACCACGACCACCCGTTTATCTTGAGTTTTGTACTATTTTAATGTGTAGTTTAGTACTATTTCTAGGCCTCAAAGTTTTGCAAAATCACATTTTCAAAAAACGCAGTAAAAACTACCACAAAGCAACAGAGAGCACTAGTGGGAAGCAAGCATGGACTTTTTTTGAATATCAACTAAATCTACTCTCACAAAACTGAAGAGTTTTTATTTTCTAAGATTTCATTACTAAAGAGAGCGCTATCAAGGTGCACTTCACCGCTGGATTAGAGGTAAGACGCACTCTAGGACATTAAGAGTTAAACCATTTTACATACGTTTGCCTGCAATCAGTCTTTACTTTTAAAAAAACTTACTGAAACGTGTTTGACTCCATGACATAGCCAGCATGACACGTCCAGCCGGTCAAGGTGAGCACAAACTCATCACTTGTGTAGTTGACAATCTCGCAGCCCAGGCCCACAACCTCCTGCTGGACCCTCTCAAACTTTTTAGGGAGTTCTTCGTATGTGTATTCCTTGAACTCATTGGCACAGGATTCCACTGATGGTTTGATTGATGTCACATACCCAAATGAAAATTGGACATATGTCCTAGCCTACAAGGAGGATATCAACAATGGCTTTAAGGAACTCTGAATTTAAACGTTTATAATATTTAAAAGCTTATTTCTTGTATAATTACACATTTTCTTAAAGAGTAGTTTGGTAAGATCATTAGTTTCATATTGATTTATCAGATAACATAAAAATATTAATTCAAAAAGACAATAAACAATCTATTCAAGTTTTTTCAAAACATTTCTGCAGTAATTTCAAAATATGAAGACCTCAAGGTAAGATATCACATTCTGGAATTTTTTTTTTTTTTGATCCCCTCTATCTGATAGAGGGTCAAAAATAGAATGCTCTAAATGAGGTATTATGAAAAATTAATGTCTCTGGCCCTATGAAAAATTAATGTCTCTGGCCCTATGAAAAAGTGAAATGTATTTATTAAATTAATGATAAATCTGTATAATTTTGAACTTTAAAACTTGAATATCTCAAAACAACAAATACGTCACATAGCTGTTTTTTTCCTTGAGTCTTCATACGTATTAATTCTTCCTTCTTTATTCTTTGCAAATTCAAAACCTAGTTGTGTGACATTTAAATAAAGTACATTTTAATTGAATTTATTTAAATTTACCGTTGATCCCTTAAACCTGATGTTCCCAGCCGTGAGCTCTAGAGACACATCAGAGGCGTAGACACACACCTGCTTGCCCATCTTGTTCCCAAACTCTCGTAGCAAATCGTTGACCTTTGTGTTGATCCTGACATGAACAGCATCGATGCAGGAGACGTTTGAAAATACACCCGTCATGCTGTCTGTCATCTTAACAGAGTACACAGGCGAGGTAACTGGGAAAATAAGAATGCCTTGTATATAATGGGTTTTGTGGCATATTAATGTAGTTACATGTACTCAAGAATGTAAGCTATTTACATGTACTAGAGACTGTAAGAGAGTTACATGTACTAGAGAATGTATGGTAGTTACATGTACTAGAGACTGTAAGCTAGTTACATGTACTAAAGAATGTATGGTAGTTACATGTACTAGAGACTGTAAGCTAGTTACATGTACTAAAGAATGTATGGTAGTTACATATACTAGAGACTGTAAGCTAGTTACATGTACTAAAGAATGTATGGTAGTTACATGTACTAGACTGTAAGATTGTTACAGGGTGAAAAGAATAAAAATTTCAAGTTTTCCTCTAGCAGAAATGGCCTTAAGTTTTTCTCTTAAATGCCATGTTAAGTCAAGTTGATAAATATAAGATAAACTGATGAAAACTTGGTTTTATGTCAACATACAAATTTTTTTTTCAAGAAATTATTATGAAAAATAAATAATTAATTTTTTATCACTCTGCTCTCATAAGCTATGTAAAAAGCTCTATTCTTGTCTGAAAGCAACCTTTTCTTTATTTCAAGTTTAATATAAATCAAATTTAAAAAGTTTAATATAAATCAAATTAAAAAAAACCTTTCTTCTGATGTTGTTCTGACATTTCATTAGATTTACTTACTGTTCAATAGAGTTGATTGGGCTTGATGCACCATAGTGACTTCTTGTTTTTCTAATGAGTGGGTTGTGGAGCATTCAGACACATTTCTATTTCCATTGACAACCATGTCCACCTGTGATGTGCTTGATCTATCGCTGTCATTTCCAGGGCTTTGATTCACCTCTACATTTGAGCATGAGATATTGCTGACAGTTTTATTTACATTAGTGTCTTGTTGATCATTTCTGGGACTTGATTGTGAACTTCTACTGGTAATATCTTCTCTCCACAATTTATCAGTGATGCTGGTCGGGCCTAAAAACTCGGCATCAGGCCCTTCAAGTTTGGGAAAATTCAATATATTTCCTGCTTCGTTTTCTGGATTATTGATCTCAAGGGATTTGGATGATGGCTTGCGGGCAGTAGTGAGGATAGTGGTGGATATTGTGGTTGTAATGTCGTGTGTAATTATTGGTGTAGGTGTAGCTGTAAGCTTTGTGGCAGTGGTGCTTTCATGGATGTCTGTGGTGCTGTCATGGATGTCTGTGGTGCTGTCATGGATGTCTGTGGTGCTGTCATGGATGTCTGGGTCAAACTGTGAGGTGTGAGGGCTGGTGATATCTGAGGCTGTGACACCTGATGGTCCACCCTCAGGAACACTAGCGAACCAATCAACTGGTATTTCTGTGCTTGTTTCAAGTGAATTAAAGGATCCATCAAACAGGCAATCTGGAAAAGAAACTCTCTAATTCATCCTTGCTTGTTCAACTACAACAAAAATTACAACTGTAATGTAAGAAAATGGTTCGATAAATGAATAGAGATTTTTAAAAGTATTTTATATTTTTGGAGGTCTTATTCAAATATTTTTCATCATTGGCTTAACTTACATGTAATCATTATATGCAATCTTTACTATGTTGTCGTTTTAAAAAACATGTTTTGATAAAAATTATATTGGAAAAAAAAAACATTATTTATTTTAAGGTTGTTAAGACCGCTCGTTTTTGAGGACCGATTAACCGTTCAAAAAAAGACCGGTTAACCGGTTAACCGCTCGTCCTTATATCCCTAATGTTTTGAGACCCATTTGAGAACTAACAAGAGAATGTTGTCGCCTGGCATCGTCTGATGGCATCAAAGCCCGCTTCCCCCCGCTTGCGTTCAGCTCTTTCCGCGTGCCCCTCAATTCAAATCATTTTTTTTTAATCCAAAAAATTAACTAAACAGTGATGGTTAATTGTCTTTTTTATATTTTATTTTGGGTACTCGTAGTTCACCGGTCTAAATAAGAGGACAGGTTCAATAGTTCGTAAAAGTTAGCAAGGTTTTTTCATTAGTTTAAAAAAACCAACGCCTCGCCCCGTCCGTTGTGACGTCATGTTTACCTCTCTTGTGTGTGATGCCGATCAACTCGCATATTAAAATTAATAATATAATAAAATTATAAAGCTACGGAGTAAACTATGATAGAATGGAATTTATTTTAAAAAACATTATTTTTCGATCGTCAACTCGCCAGAATAATTTAATTTTGCGACGCACATGTTCCCCCTCCCCGTTTTTTTCTGTTCCAATAGGGTTTGAGCTACACTCGGCGTACTATTACTACTATTAATGTGGTAATTAAATGCCTTTGACTAGCAGGAAAACTGTCACTAAAAGACCGAACTCGAATTTGTGGGCTGATTAATCGCCTGGTATCTTTGCTACGTCTTTCAAATACCTCTCGTAATATAGGTACATGTACTTCACTAAGCGGCGTGCGCCGATAAGTTTTTGAATGCCTGAACTGAAACAGACTATAAACCGGTGATCAGAAAATGCGGATAGGTCACGGGGTCATATGCTCTTATAGCTTTCTTTGTCTTTATAAGAAACAGACTATAATTAATATAAATAGAAACAGCCTCGGCCTTGACCGTTGTTGACATCTAACGCGCAACGTGTTAGCTATCGACAGTCACCGCGACAAAGCGAGAGGGAGAGGCGCGTTACCGCTTGTGTTGTTTTTTTTTTTACTACGTTATCGCTAGGTTTGTTGTTGTTGTTGTTTTCTTTTGGGTTAGGCGGTCCTACGGTCATGAATAAAGATGACCGGCCGCTTAGTGAAGTACATGTACCTATATTACGAGAGGTATTTGAAAGACGTAGCAAAGATATCGGGCGATTAATCGGCTGGATCTTGGTATCGCTTTAACTCACCGCTACAAAGCGAGAGGGAGAGGCGCGTTACCGCTTGTGTTGTTTTTTTCACTGCGTTATCGCTAGTTTTTTGTTTGTTTGTTTGTTTGTTGTTGTTGTTTTCTTTTGGGTTACACGGTCCTACGGTCCTGAATAAAGATGACCGGTCCTGGTCTGAGGACCGGTTAACCGAATAACCGGTTAACCGTTAACAAGCTTAATTTATTTCAATTTCTCAGATGGCAAATCAAATTTTCTAGAGGTGTCTAGGGAACACATTCTATGGTTTGCACATAAATATTGAGAAAAATATTGATGCTGGAATAGTTAAGAGAATAATCATGTTAATTTTCTTTAAAAGTCCGTTTAAAAGTGTCAAATGTCTACCTTCCATGCAAACAGGTGAAAAAGTATCCCCATAAAAGTCATTGTGCAGTCTAAGGCCTGGCACGCACTCAAACGCAGCAGCTGTGGACAACTCTGAGTCAGGTTTGACTCTAAAAGAGGGACAACTTATTGGCTCATCAGCAAATTCTCTGTTAAAGTCATCTGGAGTAAGGCTGCTGTTGATAGCCTCCCATATGAGTTGCCCATGATGGTAGGTGGCAGAGACATTGACTGATGAAATGATCACATTGATTTTTAAGATAAGCTGAAACAGTTGGAAAAAAACAAAAACATTTACAATGTTACCCAAAAAAACGTTGACATCATTATTTAAACCTGTTACTTGTATGCTTGAAATTAAAATATATAAATCCTTGAATCAATAAAATTAGTCAAGAATAATTTCCAGCTATTCATTTAAGAATTGTATGAAACATTATGGAAACTGAAAATTGATTACATTAATCATAGGTTCAAATTACTGTTATAAAAATTAAAAACCATCCTATATTTATCTAAAAAGGAATTTCAACAGAAAAATTTTAAGCCAGTCTTAAATAACCTAACAGTATTTTACAACAGCATATAACAAATAAAGTTAATGATTTGACATGTGATTATTAACAATATTTTACAACAGCATATAACAAATAAAGTTAATAATTTGACATGTGATTATCATTTAAAGCACACAAAGTAAAGTCTTTTATATCTTTAAAATACATTTAATTAAAAATTGTAATGCTCACATCCAAGAAATTCCCATAATCGCTGAGTAAATTCACTTGAACATCATGATTAAAAGCATTGACTATCAAAGCCCTCAATCTGTGTCTCATGACGACTCTCATCTTGTCTGAATAAGACATCAAGCAGGCTGACAGTAAGCTGGAGTTGTTCAAGCTTTGTAACTCTATGGTAACAGTCAGCTTCATGCGTGGCTGCAGTGCTGATTTCTTGGAAGTGCTGATCGGTGAACAAACCAAGAAGTTATGGCCTGTAAAGGGAGAGAAAAAAATATATTTTTTTTTTGATAAGGAGGTTTGCCATCACTCAAATTATAATAAGTGGACTTATCAAATAAAATGAAATAAACTTGACTAGATTTTTCTTACCTGAGAGGTTATAGCCAGGTACATCACATTGGAAATAGACAGTTGATCCAAGAGCAAAGCCAGGGTAATATTGTAAAACAGTGGCATTGGTTTGCCCAGGACTTGAACAGGATTCAACTGAAATGATGAAATAGGGAAACTATTTTACTGCATCTGGAAAACAAAAGAACAATAAGTCCAGTTTCGTAAGTCATTTCAACCTAATAGATGGTCATAAAAGGACTACTACTAGGACATCTAAAAATTCCTGAGAACTTTTTTTATTTTCATTCAGTTGAAACAAATATTTTACAACTTAACTTAAGATGCTGAAAGTTACAACAAACAATCTAACATTTATTTCAAAACATTTTGACTTGATCTTTGAAAGCACTGAGATACCATAAATTTCACTTTTTTTTATGGAAGATGGCATATACAACAAGCCATCAGAGTTTCTTCAGGAAATTAAAAATCTAACCCTATGAAAGCAAAAATATAACAAATGAGATACCTTCACAGGTGGGACTGGGGGCACTCCACTGGCCATCTCCTCGACATCTTACTATGGACTGACCCACAAGAGTGAAACCACACTGGCATCTAAAGAAGGCCACTGAGTTGTAAGTGAAGCCACTGACGGTCACTGTGCCATTGAGAGGCGGTTCAAGTGGAGGGCATGTGACCACTGAATTTATTGAGAGGGAAATCTTTGAGTTGATACAAGTGTAGTGCAACCAAGAGTTCTTTTTAAAATAAACAGGTTAAGACAACAGGTAAATTGAACTAAATGATCTCAGTCTGATAGGAATCTGACCTCTCACCTTATCATTTTATAGGAGCTCAGTCTGATAGGAATCTGACTTCTGACCTTGTCATTTTGAATGATCTCAGTCTGATAGGAATCTGACCTCTGACCTTGTTATTTTGAATGATCTCAGTCTGATAGGAATCTGACCTCTGACCTTGTCATTTTGAATTATCTCAGTCTGATAGGAATCTGACAGTGTCATTTTATATCAGATTGATATCATTTGATAAAACAAACTGGTAATCCGGCTAAATACATAAAATATTTTGTACTCACAAATGCAACTAGGTTCTGCTCCACTCCAGCCAAACCTCTTTGATGGAAGACTTTCCTTTGCAAACTCCATACAGAATCTGACATTATTGTGTTGCATTAAAAACCCCTCGTTACAGGAATAGATGGCTTTGCTTCCTAAAGTTAGGCTGCTGTAAACCACTGAGCCATTGTTTATGTCTCTAAGCATTTCACACTCAGAAACTGCACAAATGATTGAAAGAAAATATTTTTAAAAACATTTATTTTTTAATTAAACTTTTTTTTTTTTGGTGAAAATAAACCCAATTAAAAAAACAGCAGTGAGACAAAATGAAGATAATGAGGAAGATGATTGAGACAGTACAAGAAACTTGACATAAAAAAAAATAATGAAGATGATGAAGGAAAGTCAGCAATAAAATTAAATGTTGCATTGGCTTTCTTAAAAAATAGTAAACAATTTAAGCTTTGACTGTGTTTTGAAATAGTTTGTTACAAAACCTTATGAATAAAAAATAATAATATAATTGAAGTAATAAATGGAAAATGAAATAAATAAAACATCAATTTATTATTTTGATTTTTAGACAATGGCCATCAGCCTTTGAGACAATGGCCATCAGCCTTTGAGACAATGGCCATCACCCTTTGAGACAATGGCCATCACCCTTTGAGACTCACGGTTGCAAGTAGGTAGAGGTTCAGACCATCCTGTCCCAGACAAGCAGGTCAGTGTGCTGCTGCTAGGAAAATAGCCAGTTGGACATTTAATATAAGCCTCAGTGCCATTTAGAAAATGTCCATTGTAAAGCTTCCTTTGGTTGTAGAACACTGCTGCTTGGTTGGTCAAATTAAGTGGGGCACATGATTCTAGAAAATAAAGGACATGACATTTACTGCATTTCTTTTTTTTTTTTTTTTTTTTAAATAACCTCTCAACAAAACTTGGCATAAATATCAATAACAGGTATGGCTGTCATAATTCTCAAATTATAATTAACTATGTTCTGATGCAATACATACCTACATTATTGTCAATAAGTCACATTCAAATAAAATTAAATGTTCTTGTTACTGAGGATTTAAATGGGGTTTGAAAACCTTTGTTAAGGCCAAGCATTAAATATTTTGAGATGTTGAGGGACAAAAGCCAAACTTGAGCTTAGGTCCATCAAGTTGTTTTAAAAGTACCTTGTCATTCTTTTTATACACTTCATAAATATCTCACCAAAACATGTCTGGTTAGGAACTAAAATTTGTTGTCCCCTCCGATCCCATGGCCCTGTGTAAAGGGTAAAATCACTTGGACAGAAGCAGTTATAGCCTCCTTCTGTGTTAGTGCATGCATGACTGCACTCACCATTGTTGTTTTCACATTCATTGACATCTGTTTAGCAAAAGAAAAAAATATGACTTTTTTTGTATGAATATAGTATGAAGATAAAACATAAAAATATATTTTAAGCTGTTACTTTTATATGTTTTTAAATATTGAAAAGAAAAATATAGAGTATTTTTTAAAATAAATTTGTGTGACAGGGGAGACAGGTCTTTTTACTGGTTTCATGTGATATGGGATAAAAAGAGTAGATGTAGAAAACACCATATTATTAAACAAACAAATTGGTTTGAAAAAAGTCATGTATTTTATAAACATGTATAATAAGTTTAAAATAGCTATAGCCTGTACTTTTCACAACTTTTCATTTCTTGTTTAAACTGTATTTATTTATTATTTACTTTCATTAGAAATACAGTCCTTTAAGATGAATTTTTGTAGAATTACAAAAATTGTTAATAAGTTGGAAACTTGCAACATCACTACTTGAAAATATTTTGGGAGATTACCCCTCAGTAGAGCTACACATGCAAATTATTGGACAAAAAACTATTTTAAATATCTTACAGTGCTCTATTTAACCCTTAGGCACAGCAGCCAAATGCAACCAAAGCAATTTTTGGGTAAAAAAAATTTAAGCAGTCAGAGCCACATTTCTAAAGTTTTTCTTTCTTCATTATTCTAAATCTTGAAAGACTTTAATTTATTTACATCCATTTTATCCAAATTTTTCACTATTGAAGCTACTTCCAGACAGTTTTCAACACTGTGTTTGTATTTTAAAATATTTTTCAAATTTCTTTTTTGAAAAGTGGTTGTGATGGAAACATAAAGTGATATTGGGGTTTGAAAACTACTTTTATTGAGACATTCTTTAGATTTAATTTATCTTAAGATATTGATTTTGTTTTATGGGTTAAATTAGCATTTTCATGTTTCCAATTTATCTTTTGGACCGGGAAGAAAAAACAGCAAAATTTTGGGGTAAGAGCTAGTGTGTATTAGCTAGTGTGTGTGTTATAGTAATTATGACTGAAAATACACTGACATACAAAAATTTTTATTCTTTTATTAAGTCTTGGATAAAACTTAGGAAACAAGATGATTTAATTATCTATATTTTGTTCTTTGTTTAATTCAAATATGTTCATTGCCATCAAAGATATGAAGTGCCCATACAGAAATAGAAAATAGAAAGTTATCTGCACAATAAAGGTTATAGTGAATGTTTTGTCGAGTATTTTTATAAGATGCTGAAATACGATATGTTGCCACCATTGATTGGTTGGTTATATCTTGCCCACAATAATCTCTTACCTATGCATCCATGTCTTGTTTCAGTTTGTTGTTGATAGCCTTTTCCACAAATGCATGCATAGTCGCCAGGTAAATTTTGGCAAACATGGTTACCACAAATTGAATTGTCATCAAAACACTCATCTTTGTCTGTTGAAAGAAAAGTTCAATACAGTGTGAGTGTGTATCTAACATATTTTTTTTAACTAGATGAGGTTAATGTTTTGAATCCATAAAATTGTTCAGTAGTTACAAATTTGCCTATTATGGAAATATAATGAATTGACAAACAAATGTTAGTTGTAGACAACAAGTCAGATAGCATTGAAATAAGCAAGCAAATTTACAATCACTTAGGCCTTTTTGTATTAAAAATATTCTTTTTAATGCCTAAAAGCTATGTTTAAAATATTTTGTCATAAATATTATTTTGTTTGGGACAAAAAAAATATAAATAATGAATGAATCACCCTCACCTATGCAGACTGGAATGATTTGATCATATAGAAGACTTGGCAAGCAGGTAATTATGTCAGGTCCATTTGCCTTGTACCCTGCCTCACAAATGATTTGAACTGAAGCTCCAACAGGTACAGGTTCACCAGTTACATTGAAATATCCATGGCTAATGTTTACGAGTTTTGGGCAACTGAGAGCTGTTCCAAGAAAGTTTGAAAAGAGATTATTTTTCTCAAATAACCATCTTACAGATTAAGATCCATTAACGTAAGATGAACTTTTTTCAAATTAATTTTAAAAACTGATACTAAAGTACTTCAGAAATATATATTAAATTTTGTCTTAATTGCTACACCAAACCAGAGCAACAAGATTGATTGGTTTAAACTAGATGCATAAAAAATGTGATTCTAAGCCATTACAGCTGTTAATGAAGGCCTGAGAAACTTCTTATTTCTGAAATGTCCATTCGTTTGGCTGACCTAAGCTAAAAGCCACGTAATTCAAAATTTTGTTTTGTGCCAGTAAATATGCTATTTAACTTATTAGTTCTATTTATAGAAACCACACTGAGTTCTTTCAAAGGGGGTTACAAAAAAGAAAACATTTTTTGTTTACCTTGACAAACTGGAACTGCATCAGTCCACTGACCAGAAGAATTACAGTGGGAATATTTGACGCCAATCATCTGGAAGCCTTCATTACAGTAATACTTCCTCACATAACCAAATGATATTTCCTCTGCCAGTCCTGTACCCCATCGAGGTGGAGGCTCTTTAGGACATGTTATAACTGAAGAAACATTTATTTGATTTGCTAATACTGGATATGACATTTGGTAAGAGAAATGGGAACATGCAATTCCAATAAATTAAATGATTTATACTTGAGCTTATTAAACATGACTAGAATTGGATAATAGTTTGGTTTCCCTGTAAAACATTTAATAAAATGTTTTAAACAAAATGCCTGAATAATAATATAAAATGTGCATGAAAAATAGGAAGAAATATTATTTTGGTTCTTTAAAAAAGGGAAATATTACTTCTATGCAAAGATTCTAAACCACAAATCTCTTTTCTATGTAGATTATCAATGGAGCTTAATACCAAACCATAAGTTTAAAAAATTCAAAAATTTCTCCCAAAAATTTCTTACTGCTGAAAAAAACTATACAAAATACCTTCACAGGATGGAACAAGTTCCCATCCATTATAACCACATATTGCTGTATTACTGCCCAACATTCTATAGCCCTGCAAACATCTGTATTTTGCTGTACTCTCAATGGTTGTTCCTGACATTCTTGCTAAGTACATGTCAGCTGGCACAGGGGCTGAGCCACAGTTGAGCTCTGTATTTAAAAACAAAGACGCAGACTTATTTTACCATTCTTGCTATCTTTCCTGTTTTCTTTTTAATAAAATGGTGTAATTAGTCTTTACAAAACTAAATAAATATGTATTTATTTAAATTTTGTTTTCTTGAAAAAATATAAATTACAAATTTTTAACTTTTTGAGGTCCCTGGATTTTGCTTAACTTTTTTTTACTTCAATTATCTGTGTAATTTAGCAGATGGTAGCATTATTGTTTTTAAAATGAAATGTGATGATCGTTTATTTCCATTTTTATAATATTTTTTAATCAAGATAATGCAAAAGAATTTTACAAATTTACATAAACATATTTTATAATTTTTTATCTCTATGGCTGATTCTGAGATTTGTGCATACAATGCCAGACATTGAGCTTCTAAAAACAGTACTCTATAGTGTATTACGAAATGTAATTATGCGAATGAAGAGTCGCACTTCCGGCATTACATAGAAAAAACAATAAAGATGGCGTTCAAGGTTAAAAGCTAACGTCTTGCTTGTATTCTAAATGTCTGATATCATCAACTATAATGATTAAATAAGTTACTGAACCCACTCAGTACACCACATTGGCGACGAGGATGAACCGAATGAATGTCAGATATGTCACGTTGATGACAGATAATAATAAGTAAATAAGTTTAAATAAAACAAAGTGTAAAAAAAAAAAAAAACACGCCACATTGACATTGGCGATGAGGATGAACATTTAGACATACGTCACGTTGATGACAAATAAAGATACGTTTAATAAGACAAAATTATGAAAAACACGCCACATTGGATGGGAAGTCAGACATGTCACGTTGATGACAAAGATTAAGATAAGTAAATAACCATTGATAAATATCATAAATTTGATAAAGAAATTAAACAATGGCAAAACTTAAACAGTTTGACGAAAGTTTGGAGCCATTTACAAACTATAAAGAAATGCTCGATGCTTACTTCATGGCGAACGACACAGCTCCTGTGAAGCAAACAGCAATACTTCTCTCGTCAATAGGACCCAAAATGTACAATTTATTAAGGTCCTTGACAACACCACAACTTCCATCCACAAAATCTTACACAGATTTGTGTAAAACTCTTCAAGACCACTTGTCTCCTGCTCCACTGGAGATTGTAGAACGTTTCAAATTCTACAGACGAATTCAGCAGGAAGGGGAATCAGTTAGTTCATTCCTTGCAGAAATTAGAAAATTGTCAGAATATTGCAATTTTAAAGACAATTTGGATGAAGCCTTAAGAGATAAGTTTGTGGTGGGCATCAAAGATGACGCTATTCAGAGAAGATTATTACAGGAAAGGAATCTCTCTCTGGATAAGGCAATGGAATTGGCTTTGGCTATGGAGCAAGCTACCAAGGATGCCATGTCCATGAATAAAGGATTAAATGAAGAAGAACAAGTGTCTTTCATAAATAAAAGAAAATTACTCAAGAGTGTGGCATACCCTCCTTGCCACTCTTGTGGTAAAACTAATCACAAAAGGTCTGAATGTCATTTCAAGTACGCCATATGCAGAAGCTGTTCAAAGAAAGGACACATTCAAATAATCTGTAAGAATAAACAAGCAAGTACAGTAAATAAAGGAGGAAAGATTCACCATATTAAATGGAATGAAGAATCGGATGAAGATGCTGATACCATTTTTCAAATGTACAATCTTCACAACATGGAACAAACTAAGAAATTCTGGGTTTA